>CAUYLG010068665.1:0-23818 GCA_963573385.1 Cacajao melanocephalus | reverse complement strand
AATTGCATAGCATTTAACAGCTTTAAATAAAATATTGGTTGGCTGCTTGTTTGTTATTTTCATCTCTTATTCCTTCCTGTCTCCATTGTTAAGTACAATTATTGGCATAAAAGAGGTTTTTAATACCTATTTTTAGACTGCATTCTAGCCCGGGCAATAGAACAAGAATCTCGTTCTCTCTCCCTCTTTCTCTTCCTCTTTCATTCTCTCTTATATTCTTTTTTTTCTTTCTTTCACTCTCACTTTCTTTCCTCTCTTTTTCTTTCTTTCAAAAATAAAAAAAGTAAAATAATAAAAAAGGAATGAACTATTGATAGATGCAGTAATGGGGATGAATCTAGAAACTGTTTTGCTGAGTGAAAGGAGCCAGGCAAAAAAGTATTAATATATATTAGATGATTCAATTGTATAAAAGCCTGTAACATGAAAATTAATAGTTATATGAAGCACATTCATAATTGTTTGGTGCAGGAGAGACTGGAATGGGCTGGATTGAGGGATTATAAAGAAAAATTCGTTGTAATGGATGTGTTCACTCCCTTGACTGTGTTTAGCTATGTATATATATGTCAAAACAATTGTGCAGTTTAAATATGTGTAGCTTTTTTATGTCAGTTGTACCTCAATAAAACCGTTTTCCAAAAATGTTATGGTAGGTTTTGTAGGAGAAAGATGTGAAGAGAAAAAAGGGAACAAAGATTGAGAAACAAAGAATTAGATCCAAGAGAAGGAAGGAGAGTCCCTTATAGGAGCATGTAGAGACCTAGGTCTTATGGTTAGGTACTGCAAGATAGAATGATATTCTTATTCTCTTTTAGAAGGCCTTTATTTTTTTGCTGAATAGGTGAACAACTACTTCAGAATTCCCATTCTTCCATTGATTCTTTTTCTTTTCTCTCATTTTTCAGTCTTGCTGAGTATTTTTCTTAAAACTTCCACTTCCAACGCTGGAGAGGAATGTAATCTTATTTCTTATTGACTATTTCTAATATGACGTATTTCTAATCTACTATGACTAATGTAATAGTCAAAGGCAGTGTTTTACCTATTCAGCACAGTTGTTTCTAGTTGGAGAGGGTGTTTTATTTCTTGAAGGTCCTAAGGTCTCCTGTTGTTAAGTTAAAAATACGAAGTTTCTTGATAGGGTATGAGGGAGTCATTTACCTTACCTTGGTTTATAAGCAGTCTCAGTTTTCTTAGATTAAGAAATAATTATCCAAGTTATTTCTATCAGATTTTCCTTAGCTAGCTTCTCACCATTGAAAATTTTAAAGTTGCTCAGGAGAAAATGTATTTTTATATAAAGATACAGCAGTATCATTTACAATAGTAAAAACCCTGTAAATTCACTAAATATCTCACATTAAGAAAATCATTATATATTTGATTAAATGTTATATATCTCTTAAAATTGATTGCTGTGAAGACTACATAGCAACATAGATTAATATGTACAAAAGTAGGTGGAAAGAATAGAACATGAAATTTTATATAAGTTATGGTTACAACTAGGTAAATATACAAAAGAATAAAGTTAAAATTGAATGTAGATAAATGAAAATAGCTGCCTTAGCATGGTGAATATGGGTGTTCTCTTAAATTTTTTATCATTGTTGTTTTAATAACTTTTAAAATAGATGTTAAGTTTTCTTGGGTGGTTCACTACTCTCTCAGACTCTTCATCCTATGTTTAAAATTTCTAATGTGTAGGAAAAAGAAATAATATTGATTGCCATTTTATCTAAAACTTATATTGACTAAGACTGATAATAAAATGCACTTAGAATCAATATAAATGATATTGTGTTTTGGTTGCCTAAAAAAGACACAAATAACATCTTTTCTTTGTTTCTAGAGGTGACTTGGGAAAGACAGAATAGAGACATCACTGTGATTTTGTTGTTCCTTTTTAAACTTTAGGTACAAAATTATGCTGATGCCCTACAGTGGTACTATTATTCTCTGAAGTTTTATTCACCTAATGAAATGGATGTGGACTTCGCCAAACTGCAGAGGAACATGGCTTGCTGTTACCTGAATTTGCAACAACTTGATAAGGTCCTTTGATTTATCTATTTTCAAAGGTAGCAAATGTTATGTGCAGTGACAGAGAGATAGATGCCATGCTGTGTATTCTTAGCTGTTAGTTTAGGATGTCTGAGAGTTCCTTCATATAGAACAAGCTCAAATTGACATTTTCTTGATTTCCACACTGTAAACATTGAGTGAAACTTCCCAAAGAAAGAGAGAATTTGGAATACCATTAAGTCTATTACTTACCCTTTATTTTTCACACTCTATTCTGAGAGGTAATTTATCATTGGAACTCCTCAAGAAAGTTATCTGATGCTAACCATTTTTAATATTGTTCTTTGTAGCAAACTAAATTTTAAAGTACACATTTTTATCGGGCATTCATTGAGAGCAAATACTTGGATGACGTGGCCATTCTTTCACTTTCTGGGTTGTTAGGTCTTGCCTTTCCAACCACCCTAGAAAATGTTCTTTAACTGATTTCTTATCAGGACAAAATTCTAGATGGTAAAGAAGATAAAAGCTTGTTTAAAGATAGAACGTAAATATTTTCCAAAGCAATTAGGACATTGCTTCCTTTGGGTATCATATGGTATGCACATAATAAGGGGTATTGGCTCTTGGAAGGACAAATAACTAGAAAGACAAGTGTCGACTCAAATGAAATATGAAGGTTTTTGTTGCCTTTCAAGTTTTAATGACAGGTCTAACCTTTGTTCATGTAGGTGATTAAGGGTAGTGATTCCAGATATTTTCTTTGAAGGTTTATTTATGTTTGAAGGATTGTTTATCTGACTTAAACACTTTAGATTTTCTTTCAAGAAAATATTTGCTATTTAGTTTATATATTATAAATTCACAGTCCTGAAAGAGAACTTGAAATGTTACTTAATTCATTATAGTGTTTCACAGGCTAGCATTTAACTGATTCAGAAAATCGTTACCTACAATTTAAGACCTAAAAGGAAGATGATCATGTAGATTTTGTTACCTATTTCTGCACAGGGTAGCACTATTTAAGAAAGGTAGTTGCCTGCTGTTTACTTAAAGACCAGTAAAGAAGGCAATCACAGAGCTTTTATAACTTCCATGATTTGTGATACAGTGGGCCAGGCAGCTTGGGAAGGACCTATATCTGGATGTAGACATGCTAGTTGGAAAATGGGTGCATCTGCAGGCCAAGGGAGGGCATCTAATCAGCCATCAGGAAAGAAAGACACAGTACCAGACATTGTGCTAGGGTTTGAGGTTACAGAGATGAACAAGGTATAGTTGCCTTCAACTCACCCAAGCAGCTGGCATCAGGGTATCCTAAAGGGCAGATAAGCAGAGCATGGCAATGAGAGAAATCTAAGTGTTGTAAATATTCTGTAAGTCAGGCAAACAGGTGGTTGACATCACATAAGCATAACCGCAGGGAACAGGGTTTCAACCACAGAGATTTGGAGTCTGAAACAGTACACAAATCTTTGAGGAATGGGAGTGTGTTCAGGCAGATTAGAAGGAGCAAGGGAGATCTCCAAACCTAAAGGGACTAGGATATGAAGGTGTTGTTAAGAGCAGAGCCCCTGCATAGGGAGCCAGACTGAGAAGCTGTGACCATAAGAGGAATACAAGTTGACTAGATACAGTTTTCTGCGACTTGAAGCAGTGCTTCTTAAATCTCCTCTAATGTCAAGTTTGGTCCTAGAGCCTAATATAGAGCTGAGTTTATAATTAGGAATTCAAATGGTATTAATAGTGATGTTAGGAATAATAGGAGAGCAATAAAACAGGCATATTTTAATGGTGTGTATTCAATATGTAACTGTATCATTTATGGCTAGATTAGTGGTGAAGCCAATGGATATTTTGAATATGTTCCTAACTGTTGATTACTGTTAGTATATTTCTCCATTTCATCCTTCCTGTCTTGAATTTAGCAGACATTAATTGGATACCCTCCATATGCAATGAATATTCTCTTATGCACAAGGACAGATAGAAAGGTGAAAAAAAATACGCAATCCATCATATTCTAATAATCCCACCTTGCCAGTGTCTATCCTTTGTTAACTTTCATTGTCTGCTTTCTTCATTCCTACAGTGGTAATTTTAAAACATTTTTTTTCTGTCGTTAAGCACCCATGCTTTCTCCTTTGTTTTAGCAAAAGACGTTATTGTGTAATTTACTGAGCTTATATCCACTGACGTTAACTTCATCAATTTCTCTCCTCTTCACTCATCCTTTCTTTTCTTGTTCCTCTGAAAAAGAAGTAACTTTCTCTGGGGACCTTACTCTACAGATCTCAACCCTAGCTGTTGAATCATTCTCTTCTGTTTCTTTCTTCTGTCACTATGATTACCTTGAAGCCTTCTTTATCCAAAAACCTTCCTTCAATTTTGTGATCCTTCTCAAACTTCAGTCCTCTCTGTCCTTCTTTTTGTTGCCAGGCTTTCTAATCCAAAAGTACTTCTGTCTATATATTCTAGTGTTCATTCATTCAAAAATATTTACTTATTGTCCCTTGTTCTAGGCATTGAGGATATAGTAATGAATAAATATATAAAAACTCTTATCCACATGGACAAAAACTGTTGTCCCCATTATTTTCCATTAGGAGAGGCAAACAATAAAATGATATTTAAGTATGATGTTATATTATAGGGGTCAACAAACTTTCTGTAAAGAACCACAGTAAATATTTTAGATTTTGCAGGCCATACAGTCTGTGTTGAAACTAATCAACTCTGCTGTTATGTGCCTTGAAAGCAGCCATAGACAATATATAAGCAAATTGGTGTGGCTGTGTTCCAATAAAACTGCATTTTGGAATACTAAAATTTGAATTTTATGTAATTTTCATGTATCATAAAATGTGATTCTTTTATTTCAGTCACTTAAAAATGTAAAATTGTTCTTAACTCATGAATTGTACAAAAAATATGGTGGACCAGATTTTGCCCAAAGGCTATAGTTTGTTGACTCCTAGTATATTAAATATTGGTAAGTGCTAAGGAGAAAACTAAGCAGGAAAGGGTGATATTAAATGTTTTGGAGAAGGGGGAATAGTTGAAATTTTAGATAGGGTGGTCAAGGAAGTCCTCACTGGGAAGATTGTTTTTAAGCAGAAACCTGAGGAAAAAGAGCATCCCAGACAGAGGGAATAACAAGTGCAAAGCTCCTAGGGTATTTAAACAATGGCAAAGAGACCATTGTGACTACAGTGGAGGGAACATTGGGGGAATTAGGAGATGTGACCAGGGAAGTAGTGGTGTCTTTGTCTGTTTTGTGTTGCTATAACAGCATACCTAAGACTGAGTAATTTATAAAGAAAATAGGTTTATTTAGGTCATGACTCTGCAGGTTGGGAAGTTCAAGGGCCATGGTGATTTGCTTGGCTTCTGGTGAGGGCTTCTGTGCTTGGTCAAAATGTAGTAGGATGTCAAAGGGAAGTAGACTCACGCCAGGAGACATAATCCAAGGGGCTTCCTGGCTTTATAACAACTTACTTTCATGGAAACTGTTTCTGTTTTATTTCCTTGTGTACTGTGTTTGTCCTCAACTGGAGTACTTGCTGCTTTCTACCCATGATCTATGCTTTCTATCTCAGTATCTTTTTTCTTGTTTCTTCATTGCAAATTACCTCTTTTTTGCGTCCCTGCACTTTAAAATTCCCTTTTTCAAAGCCTAGCTCTTAATGACATTCTTAGCTTCCTGAGGAAATTTCCTTGTCTTGCCTTTCCTCCAAGACTTTGTAACAGTTCTGTTTATCCCTATATACTTACTTTCTGCATTGTGTTTTAGTTGTTTCTATACCTGTCTTAGTCATCTACTAGACTGCCACCTCCTTGAGGACAGGGACGATACCTTATCTTTATTTGCCCTTGTACCCAGCATAGTGCCTAATGCATAGTAGATGCTCATTAGATTAAAAATAGTTATAGAAACTCAATAAATACCTGTCAATCAACTTCCTCTGATATAGGAATTCCATTTCCTTATGCTATTTCTCTCCTTGCTTTATGCATAATTGTAAATTAATAGTGATTAAAATCTATGAGTGCTCTTTGATTATCAGAACTGAATAAGAGTATATTATTAAAAAATAATCCCACTATAACTTTCTCCAGCTCAACTCTTTTCTCTTTTGAATGTGGAGAGGACCGTTATGTCTCATGTACTGGTTATATATATTGTTTCTCTTTACCATATAAAGTTCAAAAAATCATGCCCTTCTATTACAGGACTGAAAATGAACTTGTGATCAGCAGATGGAATCTAGTTGTACTCACTAGATGGCACTGTGGCCTCTGTTTGTACTTCATCGGCTTGTGATCAACTGATGTTGAGGTTATTTTGTAATTCTTAGGTAGATGTACCTTTCCCACAAATGCATCTATATGGATGTAAAAAAAAAATCACTAAAGAAACATAAGATGAAGGTTAGCTGTGACACATTTGATGCAGCTATACTGTAAAAATACCCTAATTGAGATTTCAAGTCAACAAATATTGAATGACTAATCTGTGCCAAACACTATAGAATAAGTAGAAGACATGATCTATTCTATAGATCAGCCTAAAATATTAATGCAGAAACAATATTTACATATATAAAATATTGAGTAATAAAAAACTGTACAATCAAGCATCATTGTATGGTATATACCATATGAACTTAGAGTAGGAATATATAGATCAGGGCTTTTGTGACTATTGATTGAATGTATATATGATGTTAAGCTAAAAAGAGTAACTGATTTGTTAGAAGATAGAGTCATATGTGGGCCAGGCACGGTGACTCTCTCCTGTAATCCCAGCACTTTGGGAGGCCAAGGTGGGAGGATCACAAAGTCAGGAATTTGAGACCAGCCTGGCCAATATGATGAAACCTCATCTCTACTAAAAATACAAAAATTAGCTGGGCGTGGAGTCCCAGCTACTCGGGAGGCTGAGGGAGAAGAATTGCTTTACTCTGGGAGGTGGAGGTTGCAGTGAGCCGAGATCATGCCACTGCACTCCAGCCTGGGTGACAGAGTGAGATGCCATCTCAAAAAAAAAAAAAAAAAAAAAAAAAGAAGATAGAGTCAGATCTGAAGAGACCGTAATAGGCTGAAATAATGAGCCTATTCTAGCAAGATGAAGACAAACAGGAAACAACAAAACATCCTATACTGTAATTGGATTCCCAAAACCAATTGTACAAGAACAGAATAGATAAAATTTTGGTTTAACAGCAGCACATGTGAATCACTTGGTACATTTTATTGACTGTAAGCACTGCACAAACTAAAGATACCAAGAAAGTTTACTCAAATTAGGTTGACTCAATGGAGATTTAATATATAGAAGGAGAAAAGGTGGTAATCATCTGTTCTCCTCTGGTTAGAATATATCTGAAGTACAGATTCAACCAACTACAGACTGAAAATATTCTTTAAAAAAAATACAATTTAAAAAACAGCAATACCACATAAAAAATAATGCAAATATAAAACAATACAGTGTAACAACTATTTACAGAACATTTACATTATATTAGGTGTAAGTAATCTAGAGATGATTTAAAGTATACAAGAGGATGTATGTAGGTTATGTGCAACTACTATAAGGAACTTGAGCATCTGCAGATTGTGATATCCGAGGGTATCCTGGAACCAATCCTCTACAGATTCTAGGGAACTACTGTGTAGACAGCCCATCACTTTCAAAGGTTCGATTTAGGATTTATCAATCTTATGGTGGTATGAAAGCAATACTCATTCAATAAGCTCCTCAAGTTACCATGATGTTATTTATGTCTGAATAAACCCATCGTAAGTTGAAAACTCACTTTCCACTTAGGAAATTTTCAGTTTACCATGGGTTTATTGGAAGGTAACCTCATCATATGTTTAGGAGCATCCGTATTGTATTGGATTGAGGGGCACCACTTTTGAAGGAGGATATTGACAAACCGAAGTGTGCCAAGAGGAAGGCACTCGGGATGGTGAGAGGAAAAGAGGAAGTCAAATTGTCTCTATTTGCAGAGGACATGACTGTATATGTAGAAGACCCCATTGTCTCAGCCCAAAGTCTCCTTAAGCTGATAAGCAACTTTAGCAATGTCTCAGGATACATAATCAATGTGCAAAAATCACAAGCATTCCTATACGCCAATGACAGAGAAACACAGAGACAAATCATGAGTGAGCTCCCATTTACAATTGCTACAAAGAGAATAAAATACCTAGGAATATAACTAACAAGGGACGTGAAGGAATTCTTCAAGGAGAACTACAAACCACTGCTCAGGAATATAAGAGAGGACATAAACAGATGGAAAAACATGCCATGCTCATGGTTAGGAAGAATCAATATCATGAAAATGGCCTTACTGCCCAAAGTAATTTATAGATTCAATGCTATCCCGATCAAGCTATCATTGACTTTCTTCACAGAAGTGGAAAAAACCACCTTAAACTTCATATGGAACCAAAAAAGAGCCTGCATTGCCAAGACAATCCTAAGGCTGGAGGCATTATGATACCTGACTTCAAACCATACTACAAGGCTACAGTAATCAAAACAGCATGGTACTGGTACCAAAAAAGAGATATAGACCAATGGAACAGAACAGAGGCCTCAGAAGTAACGACACATATCTACAACAATCTGATCTTTGAAAAACAGACAAAAACAATCAATGTGGAAAAGATTCCCTATTTAATAAATGATGTTGGGAAAACTGGCTAGCCATATGCAGAAAGCTGAAACTGGATCCCTTCCTTACACCTCATACAAAAATTAACTCCAGATGGATTAAAAATTTGAACATAAGACCTAACACCATGAAAACCCCAGAAGAAAACCTAGGCAGTACCATTCAGGACATAGGCATGGGCAAGGACTTCATGACTAAAGCACAGAAAGCAATGGCAACAAAAGCCAAAATAGACAAATGGGATCTAATTAAACTAAAGAGCTTCTGCACAGCAAAAGAAACTATATTTAGAGTGAACTGGCAACCAACAGAATGGGAAAAAATTTTTGCAATCTACCCAGTTGACAAAGGGCTAATAACCTGAATCTACAAAGAACTTAAACAAATTTACAAGAAGAAAACAACCCCACCAAAAAGTGGGCAGAGGATATGAACAGACACTTCTCAAAAGAAGACATTTATGCAGCCAAGAAACATATGAAACAAAAGCTCATCATCACTGGTCATTAGAAAAATGCAAGACAAAACCACATTGAGATACCATCTCACACCAGTTAGAGTGGTGATCATTAAAAAATCTTGAGACAACAGATGCTGGAGAGGATGTGGAGAAATAGGAACGCTTTTACACTGTTGGTGGGAGTATAAATTAGTTCAACCATTGTGGAAGACAGTGCGGTGACTCCTCAAGGATCTAGAACTAGAAATACCATATGACCCAGCAATCCCATTACTTGGTATATACCCAAAGGATTATAAATCATTCTGTTATAAAGACACATGCACATGTTTGTTAATTATGGCACTATTTACAATAGCAAAGACTTGGAACCAATCCAAATGCCCAACAATGATAGACTGAACAAAGAAAATGTGGCACATATATGCTATGGAATACTGTGCAGCCATAAAACAAGAAGAGTTCATGTTCTTTGCAGGGACATGGATGAAGCTGTAAACCATCATTCTCAGCAAAATTCTGCAAACTCACGCAATAACAGAAAACCAAACACCGCATGTTCTCACTCATAAGTGGTTGTTGAACAATGAGAACACAAGGGCACAGGAAGGGGAACATCACACACTGGGGCCTGTCGGGGGCAGGGGTGCTAGGGGAGGGGTATCGGGGGGGAGAACATTAGGAGAAATACCTAATGTAGATGACAGGGGGATGGATGCAGCAAACTACCATGGCACGTGTATACCTATATAACAAACCTGCACGATCTGCATATGTACCCCAGAACTTATTTTTAAAAAATTATAGTATCTCAAAAACTATGGCTACAAACTTGTGTTTTCCCTTTTTAATCTTGAAAAACATATACCCCCACTGGCTAAATTATGTGAGTTTAAAATTTAATGGAAAAGTTCTGGACAAAAAACTTACAATTATCCGTCCTCTGTCATCTACTTTAAACAGGATGCAATGATTAACACTATCTGAATATTAGAATCACCTGGAAAGAATTTCCAATTTCCCATTGCCAGAGACTCCACCCTTAGAGACTTAGATTCCGTTGGTTTTAACTGAGTGAAAGCAGCGGTAGTACCTAAAAGATCCCTCAGGTGATTCCAATGCACTATCACCGTGGTTCTTCAAATACAATCACCTGTAAACTTTTCAGAACTTCTTAGGCTTCCTCCCATGCCTACTGAAGCAGCAACTTTGGTGTTGGGGCTCAGCAATCTGAATTTTAACAAGCTCTTAAGGCAACTTTGTTAGGGTATCTCTTTTAGTTTCTCTTTCGTATTTCACTTTTTAAGAGGAGTGGAATGTCTTAAAAGCAGATTGGAAAATTTGAGAGAAAAAGACTGAGTCTGCTAAGCTAATTGGGATTTTTTGGGTGGTAAAATTGTTCATAGAAGGTAGCATTATATAAGGTTTTTTCTCTTGCCATGTAATAAATTCTGTGTGGTAAGCTCTTAAAAAAAAAAAAACTTTTTAAGTTTTTTGATAAAAGCCATCCTAATGGGTTTGAAGTGTTCTCTTACTGTGTTTTTGATTTTCATTTCCCTAATGAGCAGAGATGTTGAACATATTTTCATGTGCTTATTGGCCATTTGTGTATCTTCTTTGGACAAACATGTATTCAAGTCCTTTGCCCATTTTTAATTGTAGGAATTATTTACATATTTCAGGTATTAACCCCTTACCAAAATATGATTAGCAAATATTTTTCCCATTCTGTGGGTTGTCTTTTTCTTAGTGTCTTTTGAAGCACAGTAGATTTTTAAAAAATTTTTGATGAAGCCCATTTATCTGATTTTTCTCTTGTTGACTGCGTTTTGGGTGTCATATCTGAGAAATCATTTCCAAATACATTGTCATGAAGATTTTCATACATATTTGCATCTAAGACTTGTATAGTTTTAGCTGTTATGTGTATGCCTTTAATCCATGTTGTGTTAATTTTTATGTGTGATATAAGGTAAAGATCCTACTTTATTCTTTTTCATGTGGATATCCTGGTTTCCTAGCACCATTTATTTTAAAGACTTCTTTTCCCATTGAATAGTCTGGGAACCCTTATCAAAAATCATTCACCGTATATGTGAGGGTTGTATTTCTGGGCTATTATATTCTGTTGGTCTATTTGTCTGTCCTTATCTCAGTACTATACTGTTTTGATTACTATATCTTTGTAGCTAAGTCTTCAAATCAGGATCTCTTGAAAGTTCACATTGATTTTAGGATGGGTTTTTCTATTTATGCAAAAAAAAAAAAATGGCCCTTGGGATTGTCATAGGGATTGCATTGAATCTGTAGATCCCTTCGGTTATCTTCCTTTTTTAGTGTTTATCTTTTACTGTGGTAAAATATACGTTATCTTCATTCCTTCTTCAAATTTTTTCTTTTTGCCTTTTATTCTCTTTTGGCTTTTTGAGTTTCTTCTTGTTAGTCTTTATTTCTTAAATGACTTACTTCTTTTACTTCTAATATTTTCCTTAGCTCTACCACCTAATTTCTGAGTTTTTCTAATTATTACTACTGGTTTTTTTTTTTTTGGTGGCGGTGTTATTTCTCAAGACTGAGTCTCGCTCTGTCACCCAGGCTGAAGTACAATGGTGCTATCTCGGCTCACTGCAACCTCCACTTCCCAGGTTCAAGCAATTTTCCTGCCTCAGCCTTCCGAGTAGCTGGGAGTACAGGTGTGAGTCACCGCGCCCGGCCTCTAATTCTTATTTATGTTGATATTTTTCATATCTTGTATCATTTTTAAATGTCTTTAGTTCATTTTGAAATAGTTGGTTATGATTTTGACTTGTTTTTGGGGCACATTTTTCTGACATGCTTTCATTTTCTGTGGGGATGCTTTTCTGTTGCTGCTGCTGCTGTTTTTATTTTTATTTTTTTTAGAGTATTTACCTTGAAGCTTTACTGTTTCTTATTTTGATGTGAAATTAGTTTTTCTTATAAAAAGATAGACATTTAGAAAGTGTTACTACTTCACAGAGCTCCCTTTTTTGTTTTTTGTTTTGTTTGGTTTGGTTTGTTAGTGTTTAAAAATAAGGCAGCATTTTTTTTCTGAGATTTCCTGGCTCTGCTTCTCCCTGTCTTTTGGTGTACACCCACACTTCCCAATATGATAGCAGTGAGGCATGTGTGGCTATGTACGTTAAAATTAAAATTAAATTAAGTTATAAAATTTTATTTCTTCAGTTGTACTAGTCACATTTCAAGTGATAAATAGCCATGTGTGGCTAATGACTACTCTGTTGAATAGCATAAATACAGAACATTTCCACCATCACAGAACTCTATTGGACAACATCGATCTATTCCTTTTCTTTCATCTTTGTTGTCACTGTCCTATTCAGTTTTTGATTGTACTCTCAGCAGTTTCTCCTCAGTGTGGAGTCTGACTCAGAGGGAAGCTTTAAGGGGTCATAGGGCCTAGACTGCTATAGCTTCTTTAGTATATCTTTGATATGAGGTCCTTGCACTCACTCAATAATGGAGAAGGCAAATTATCTCCCAGTTTCAACTGCTATTCTCCAATTTCCCCATCATGCTATTTAGTGGATTTCTATAAGCCAATTTTGAGGTTCTCCTTTTCTACTTAGTCCATTAGACACTTCCCTATTACTTCGTTTTTTTTCTTCATCCTGTACAGATGCTGACATAATGCAGGTCTTGTAGCTATAGTTGCTTTGTCTCTACCCACTTGTGTTCCAGAATGCCTGGGGATACTTTGTCACTCAGTTTTCTTGTAAATGCTTTCTGTGGTTTGGCGATTTTGCCATCTGCATGCTCAGTTTTTCATGAGAATTTAGAGAAATGTTGCTTCTACCTCCATATTTCCAGAATCCTTTCACACAGTTTTTTTTCTTCCTTCCTACCTATCTACCTACCTACCTACCTACCTACGTACCTACCTACCTACCAACAGGGTCTCACTCTGTCACCTCCGCTGGAGTGCAGTGGTGTGATCACAGCTCACGGCATCTTCGAATTCCTGGGCTCACGTAATCCTCCTACCTTGACCTCCTGAGTAGCTGGGACCACAGGCAAGCACCACTATGCATGGCCAATTAAAAATTGTTTTTTGTTGAGACAGGGGTCTTACTATGTTGCCCAGGCTGGTCCCAAACTCCTGGACTCAGATGATCCTCTCACCTCAGCCTCCCAAAGTGCTGGGATCACAGGCATGAGCCACCATGTCCAGCTTCATATGGCATATCTATACATATATATGTGTGTTTTATACAGCTGCCTTTGCTAAAGTCTCTTAATAGTTGTAGTAATTTACTTAAAAAGTCTTCTGGGTTGTCTACATATCCAATTATATAAATTGACTATTGTGTTTCTTCTTTTTCAATGTGCTTTATATATTTCTTGTCCTATTTTGTCTAATAATTCAACTACTGTGTTGAAGTGGTGTTCTGAATTTAAAAGGGAATGCTACTATAAATTACCATTAAGCATGATGTTTGCTTTAGGGTGTTTTTTTGTGTTTTTGTTTTATAGATGAGGTATTAGTTTCCTAGGGATGCTATAACAAAGTACTACAAATTGGGTGACTTAAAACAACAGAGATTTGTATGCTTGTATTTCTGAAGGCTGAAAGTCGAAAATCAAGGTTTCAGTAAAGCTATGCTCTCTCTGAAGACTTCAGCAGAGGGTTCTTTCTAGATTCTAATGTTTGCCAGTAATCCTTAACTTGTAGGTTAATCACTCCAATTTCTGCCTCTGTAATTGCATGGTGTTATTGCTGTGTCTTATGTCTTCACATGGTGCTCAACTATCTGTGTCTGTGTCCAAATTTCCCTCTTAGATTGACACTAGTCATTGGTTTAAGGCCCATCTTACCAATTATCACCTCATCTTAACTTGACTATATCTACGATGACTCTATTTCTTAATTAGATCGCATTCTGAGGTTCTGTGATGGGCATAAATTTTGGAGGGGACAATATTCAACCCAGTACAGATAACATACATCAGATTAGGGAAGTCCTCATCTATGGATCATTTGTTAAGAGATTTTATGTTTTGTTGAGATGATCATATGATTTTTTTCTCCTTTATGTCACTAACGTGTTGAATTATATTGATGGAGTTATTTATTTATTTTATTTTATTTTTCTGAGTTGGAGTCTCGCTCTGTCAACCTGGTTGTAGTGCAGTGGCATGATCTCAGCTCACTGCAACCTTTGCCTCTTGGATTGAAGCGATTCTCCTGCCAAGGCTCCTGAATAACCAGGACTACAAGCACACACCACCATGCTCAGCAAATCTTTGTATTTTTAGTAGAGATAGGGTTTCACCATGTTGTCCAGGCTGGTCTCGAACTCCTGACCTCAGGTGATCCACCATCTCGGCCTCCCAAAGTGCTGGGATTACAGGAATGAGCCACCGCACCCGGCCGGAGTTTTTGGTTTAAACCAACCTTTCAGTCCTGGAGTTATTCTTTTCCTATTTTACGTAGTTTGGTTTGTTAATATTTTGTTTAAGATATTTGTGTTTCTTTTTGTGAGTGAAATTGGTCTCTAATTTTTCTTTTTCGTTTTGTCCTTATTTGGTTTTGATATGAAGGTTATGCTGATTTTATTAAAAAATTGCAGAGCATTCCTTTTTCTGTTATCTAGAAAAGTTTGTAAACCTTGAATGATTTCTTCCCTAAGATGTAAAGCTATCTGGAGAATGATGCCAGCAAAATGGAATGGGAAGTCCTGGATGCCCCTTCCCTGAACAAGCATACTGATTCAGCATTAATTCATGGACAAATTCTCCTTATGAGAAATCCAGAAACTGATCAAAAGGTTCCTGCACTCTGAGTAAATGTAAAATCAGACTCACCAAAGCCTACAGGGAGATTCAGGAAACCCTGTTACTAGAATCCCTACTCCTGGCATACCATATGATCAGAAAGAGGCAGGGAGGGAAAGATCAGGAGGGAAAGAGTTGGCCCAGGCATCTAACACCATTACTCTTCCATGGGCTACCCAAATGACTGGTCTCTGACTTGCCCATCTCAAAGTGTTAACAGGAACTGGCATTATCTAGCCATTTGGAGTCAAGTGACAGCAGAGATGGAGTTTTTTTTTTCTTTTTTAGAAACAGAGTCTTTCTCTGTCACCTAGGCTGGAGAGCAGTGACACAATCTCGGCTCATTGCAACCTCCACCTCCTGGGCTCAAACAATTCTCTTGCCTCAGCCTCCTGAATAGCTAGGAGTACATGCACACACCACCATTCCCAGCTAATTTTTGTATTAGTAGAGACAGAGTTTTACCATGTTGGCAAGGGTGTTCTCAAACTCCTGACCTCAAGTGATCCACCTGCCCTTGGCCTCCCAAAGTGTGGGATTACAGGCGTGAGCCACTGCGTCTGACCAGAGGTGGAGATTTTAGCTAGCATTCAACATAGACCCCCCTCACCTAAGTTCAGGATAGAGCAGTAGACAAGAATCCCTAGCTCTCGCTTCTTCCTGGGGGAGAGAAAGAGTTGGACAAAGTGTCCAACAGTCCTGCTTTGCTGGGAATCACCCATGGAACTGGCTTCAGAATCACTTGTCCCAGTGTACTGATGTGAGGCATACCTTCCATGGCTGGGGACTGAAAAGAATAAAGCAAGCAGGCTGGACTAGCATGAAGGTTTGAGAGGCCCCCAGAATCTCTGACTGGGCTCATTGGTAGGGATCTTTTCCTGTACAAGGACAGTTCATGAAGCCTAGGAGAAGTGACTACTTCATCTAATGTGGAGATACCAACACAGAGACTTAATAGAAAATGAAAAATTAGTGTTCTCTGGAGAATACTAACATATTTAATATTTTTATTATACAACTCAAAATGTTTTCCAATTTCCCTTGTTTTTTCTTTGACTCATGAAGAATGTAAAAAATATTATTTCTGAGTTTTGAAACATATGGGGATTTTCTTTCCATTTTTAAAGCCATTATAAAGTATTGGTTTCTGCTTAATTATAAGATTATCATTGATTTTAGACTGAAATAAGTTGAGATTTGCTTAATAGTTAGGTAAACGATCACTTTTTGTAAATATTCTGTGTGCTTGAAGGAAATGTGTTTTCTGCAGTTTTTAGGCACTGTGTATGTACATGTATGTACAGCTGTTACTTGACTTACGATGGAGTTATAGCGCAAAAAATTTATTTTAAGTTGGAAATATTTAAGGCGAAAATGCAGTTAATGCTGCAAAATAGCAGGGATGTGCAACTTGTGATGGTTTGACTTAATGATGTTTTGATTTTATAATGATGGAAAAGTAACATGCATTTAGTAGAAACCATAACCCCTTCATAAGTTATAAGGAGCTCCCAGACTTACAATTTGGTTACATCCTTATAAACCCATGGTAAGGTCAAAAAATCACAAGACAGAGACCACCTGTATACAGACATGTATACATTTAAGTTTATTCATTTTGTTTGAATCTTCTGTATCAAAACTCATATTTTGTGTACTTTATCACTTATTGATATGAGATGCTGGAATGTCCCTTTATGGTTTGCAATTATCTATTTCTTCATTTAATTTTATTATTTTTGCTTTATGTATTTTAGGCCATACTATTTATACATTCAAAATTAGTACTGTAATATATTTGTTTGTAGAAGTTTTATTGTTATGAAGTGATCTTCTTTATATCTGGTATTATTTTCTGCCTTAAAGACATTTCCGTCTGATATTAATATATCCACACTTTGGTTAATATTTTCTAGATCTTCTCTAATCCCTTTACTTTGAACTATTAATATATTTATATTTTAGGTTTGCTACTTCTAAAGAACACGTAGTTACATATTTTTAATCCAGCGTGAACATTTTTGTTTTTTAACTAGGGCATTTTGTGTTTATACATTTAATATAATAGCTATATTTGAGTTTAAATCTATAACTTTATGGTTTTTTTTTTGAGACAAAGTCTCACTCTATGCTCAGGCTGCAGTGCAGTGGTGCAATCTCTGCTCACTGCAACCTCCACCTCCAATGTTCAAGTGATTCTCATGCCTCAGCCTCCCAAGTAGCTGGGATCACAGGTGTGTGCTGCCACACCCAGCTAATTTTTGTGTTTTTAGTAGCAACAGGGTTTCACCATGTTGGCCAGGCTCATCTCAAACTCCTGACCTCAGGTAATCTGACTGCCTCAGTTTCCCAAAGTGCTGAGATTACAGGCGTGAACCACCACTCCCGGCTTCTGTTTATCATTTCTATCCTGTTTTACTCTCCTCTCTTGCCTTCTTTGGGATCAATGTTTTTAAATAATAGACTTTACTTGTTAGAGCAGTTTTAGGTTTACAGAAAAATTGAGTAGGAAGTATAGAGAGTTTCCTTATACCCCCTCACCATTCTTCACATGTTCAATTTCCCTTGTCATTAACATCTTGCATTAGTGTGCTGTATGTGTTACAATTGATAAGTCAAGATTGATATGTTATTTTTAACTAAAGTCTTTACATTAGGGATTAATCTTTGTGTTGTACATGACATGTGGTTTGATCAATGTATAAAAACTTGTCTACCATTATACCATGCAGAATAGTTTCAACTGCCTGTGGTTCACTTATTCATCCCTTCTTCCCTGTCACTGAACTAGTGGCAACCACTGATATTTTTATTATCTCCATAGTTTTGCCTTTTCCAGAATGTCACCTAATTGGAATCGTGTAGTATGTAGCCTTTTCAAATAGCTTTCTTTCATTTAGCATTATGCATTTAAGGTTCCTTCATGTCTTTTTATGAGTTGGTAGTTCATTTTTTTATTGCTGAATAATATCCCATTATCTGGATATATTAGTTTATACACTCACGTATGGAAGAACATCTTGGTTGCTTCCAAATTTTGGCAATTATGAATAAAGCTACTATAAATATCTTGGTGCAGATTTTTGTGTAGACATAAAGTTTTGACACATTCGAGTAAATACACACTGCTGGATGGCAAGAATATGTTTAGTTTTGTAGGAAACTACCAAAGTGTCTTCCAAGGTGGCTATACCATTTTTCATTCCCACCAGTGATGAATGAGAGTTACTTTTGCACCACATCCTTGCCAGCATTACATGTTGTTAAAGTGTTTTGAATTTTAGATATTTTAGATGTGTAGTGGTATCTCATTGCTGTTTTAATTTTCAAAACCCTAATGACATATGATATTAAGCATCTTTTCATATACTTATTTGCCATATGTATATTTTATTTAGTGAAGTGTTTCTTCAGGTCTTTTGCCCATTTCATGCTTGGGTTGTTTGTTTTCTTATTGTTGAGTTTGAAGAATTCTTCATACATGTTGAATACCAGTCCTTTATTATACATACGTTTTACAAATATTTTTTCCCAATGTGTGGCTTTTATATTTTATTATTTTATGATGTCTTTCACAGAGCAGTTCTTAATTTTAATGAAGTTCAACTTACCAATTTTTTGTTTCATAGATAGGCTTTTGGCATTGTGTCTAAAAAGCCATTGGCAAACCCAAGTTAACCTAGATTTTCTCCCATGTTATCTTCTAAGAATATTATAGTTTGGGGTTTTATATTTAGGTTATAATCCATTTTCAGTTAATTTTTGTGAGGTTTGTGGTCTATGTCTAGATCTACTTTTTTACATGTGGATATCTAGTTCTTCAAGCACCATTTGTTAAAAATACTACTTTCAATGTTTTTTACATTCCAGTCTTTCCCTTCTACTTGTGTGAAAATTATTTACTGCTTCTAATCTCTTAGTGGCTATCCTAGAAAGTATAGAATCCTTTCTTAACTGTCTTCGCTGTTTGTAATCACTCTGCTGCACTATGGCTATTGTATTCTGTTTTCTCTTTCAGTTCACTAATTTTCTCTTCATGTGTTTCTAATCTGCTACTAAACCTGTCTATTATGTTTTAATTTGGGTAATTGGGTTTTTCATTTCAAAAAGCTTCTTTGTTTCAAATTCCCAAGGTCCCATTTTATGGTCTCTGTTTCCTACTAACTTCACTGATATACAAAGTAAACCGGTATGGCACAGACAATAATAAAATAGGATGGATACCATCTAGAAACAACCACTATAACTGTATTAATTTGTACCATTGTGTATCAACCCACATACATATATTTTGAGCATACATTATATTTCTTTAGATTTTGAAAGTGTAGGTGTTTTATAACCAGTTTTTCATAATTCTAGTATCTGCATCTTGAGGGTCTGCTTCTGCTATTTCTTGTTTCTGCTGTTTATGGTACCTTGTTTACAAGTCTGCTTTTTAATTTTTTTTTAACGTGTACAACTCTTGGTTCTTGAAAAATTATTTATGGAAATATTTAAAGGGCTAAGATGAAGGTTCTTTCCTCCAGAGAAGATTTACATTTGCTTCTGTAGATGTTTGGGAGCTATCTTAACTAAATTCTCAGCTTTAGGTCTTTTAGCTTCCTGTACAACATAGTTTGGGGCAGTAACTACATTTGTCTCCTAGTATTACACCTCAGGGATTGTTTCCCTCCATCCCATTGTGCTGCCTTCTATTCAGCACCAAGGTAACTTTATTTGCAGTCCCCTAGGGATATGAGTAGGAATGGGTTTACTTTTGTCTTGTCCCTAGTCAAGGATTGTGATCCCTTGGAACTTGATGTCTGTTCAGTTACCTAGTGATGTTCCTCAAAACTCAAGTTAACATTTGCTTACATTTGCAAATGTTTACCAGATAAAAGTGACTTTACTTTTCTGCTTACCTCTCTGAGACCTCACATTTCCTTAGATTTTGCGTTGGTAATTCTTTTACTATCTTGTCAGTTGCTCTTATTCTTTCCGGCAAAAAAGTTAATATTTCATCCAACATTTTTGGTTGCTTTCAGCAGTAGGGTGGGTCTGACATATCTATCTCACTGTATTTCCAGAAGTAGAACTCACAGTTACTTTAGCATTCTAGAAGAGCAGTTCAGCAAATATTTTTCTTAGATTTATATATTTTCATTATGAATATCCCTCAGCCATTTTGATTACCTTAATGATATTAATAAAATATGGTAAGTCCTTCCTTGTAGATTTTATTAAAAGGACCCAATGTTTTCTTTTCAGGCCAAAGAGGCAGTGGCAGAAGCTGAACGACATGATCCTAGAAACATTTTCACTCAATTTTATATGTTCAAGATTGCGGTCATAGATGGCGACTCTGAAAGAGGTATAAATTTTATTTGTGATTTATATTTGACTAGTAACACAAAGCATAAATAATCGTCTTCAAACACAATGGGAATAGAACATTGTTTTTAAGACAATAGAATTGAATATATGTTCTATCTTTCCTATGTAAAGATGATACAACGATGCAAAAAGAAACTGTGGAAGGTTATATAAAAGTAAAAGAACAGTGGTTACCTATCAAAGGAAAAGGAACTGGGCAAACATGGGACAACAATTGGGGAAAGTCTTATCACTATATACTTTTTTTACTTTTATTTAAACCAACCTATTCAAAAATTTAATTTAAAAAGCTGTGTGTGAGATTATACTAAAAACCCATGTCAGTTAAGAATTGTCTTCAAAAAATGGAAGTTGGGGTACCTTTTGATTGTTTTCACTTAGTTGGGAGGAGATTGATGAAAGATTTGGCCTTGAAATGGAGTTTATTTCCACAGAGTGGACAGTGTTGGAAGTTTACACGTGACCCTCATCCCATTAATGTTGAGGCGTTTCCATTATGTTAAGCATAGTTTCCTAGCTGGTATGTCTGCATAGGCACATGTATGTTCAATTGGTTATAGATATGCCTTTGCTCAGATATGAATGCCTTCAGCCCTCAGCCCTCAGGGTAACTGAACTAATCCTGAGGCATTCTGAGCTCCAGACTGTTTGCCGTTTGTTTGGCATAAGTTAAGAAGTTTAAATTAATGACTCCAAACAAAATGTATAGACTCCAATTAAGCAACTGTTTATGGACACCTACTAGGTACAAGGGACCCTATTATTCACTCCATAAGAAAAAGGATCATTTATTTTACATTAAAAAAGAAATGTTCCAGAATAGTAAAGTATATCTGTATAATAATTAAGGAATAGTAAATTAGAGGTTAATATTGCTGTCATGTTCATCACCAAAGTTTTTATTAGAGGTTTGTAGGCATTTGTTTTACTTGATATGCCATGTTTAAGGATAAAAGAACTTGAAGCTTTGTGCCAGTAAAAATGCCAGAAATAGGCTGGGCAGAGTGGCTCATGCCTGTAATCCCAACACTTTCGGAGGCCAAGGAAGGCAGATTTACGAGGTCAAGAGATTGAGACCATCTTGGCCAACATGGTAAAACCCTGTCTCTACTAAAAATACAAAAATTAGTTGGGCGTGGTGGCGTGCGTCTGTAATCCCAGCTACTCAGGAGACTGAGGCAGGAGAATCCATTGAACCCAGGAGGTGGAGGTTGCATTGAGCTGAGATCGCGCCAATGTACTCCATCCAGCCTAGCGACAGAATGAGACTCTGTCTCAAAAAAAAAAAGGACAAAAATAGTAATAAATTCCCTGTTAAATCTTTTGCTTGAAAATTAGTTTTAAAAAATGATTTTACTTTTTAAATACAGCATCAGATCAACCCTTTTATTTCTTCTCCAGTTATCTGTGACCATTTTTTTAAAGTCATGTATATTGAAGATACATATAATCTACTCTTGCTGGTATATGGTCGTATGTTAAAAATTCTATGAGTTTTAATAAGTGCATACAGTCATATAACTATCACCACAATGTAGAAAAAAAATATCTCAGGCCCCTTTACTGTCACTCCTCACCACTTTCAGCCCTGGAAGTCAGTGATCTCTTCTATCTGGATAGTTTTATCTTTTCCAGAATGTCATATCAATGAAATCATACAGTACGAAGCTTTTTAACCTGACTTCTTTCATGCAGCTTAATGCCTTTGAAACTCATCCATATTGTGTGTATCCACAGTTTTTTCTTTTTTATTGCTGTGTGGCATTCCATAGTTTGGAAATACCACAGTATGGAAAAATTCATTTACCAGTTGAAGGATATTTTGCTGGTTTTCAGGGTTTTTTTTCACCTCTGAGACAAGTTCAAAGTTTTCAGTTTTGATGATTGTGAATAAAGGTGCTATAAAACATCTCTTTACATAATTTGTGTGATAATATTTTTTTGAGATGGGGTCTCACTCTGTCACCCAGGCTGGAGTGCAGTGGCATGATCTCAGCTCACTGCAATCTCCACCTCCTGGGTTCAAGCAATTCTCCTGCCTCAGCCTGCTGAGTAGCTGGGACTACAGGTGCACACCACCATGCCCGGATAATTTGATGATAATATTTTACTTCTTTAGGGTAAATAGCTAGGAGTAGGATTGCAGACTTATATGGAAAATGTATGTTTAACTTTATTAAAAACTGCAAAACTATTTTCTAAAGTGGCTATACAATTTCACATGTGAACCAGCTATGTTTAAGAGTTCTAGCTGATCTACATCCTCATCAGCACTTGAAATTGTCCACTTAAAAAAATTTAGCCATTCTGGGAGATTATTAAAAAGTCAAGAAACAACAGATGCTGGCAAGGCTGTGGAGACATAGGAATGCTTTTGCACTGTTGCTGAGAGTGTAAATTAGTTCAACCATTGTGGAAGACAGTGTGGTGATTCCTCAAGGATCTGGAACCAGAAATACCATTTGACCCAGCTATCCCATTACTGGGTATATACCCAAGGGAATATAAATCATTCTATTATAAAGATACATGCGCACATATGTTCACTGCAGCACTATTCAAAATAGCAAAGACATGGAACCAACCCAAATGCCCATCAATGATAGACTCGAGAAAGAAAATGTGATATATACATATGGAAGATATATATGTCTCCCATAGAAAGGAAGACCTGAGGTGCCTTCCAAAAGTAGCACTTTTGAAAGTAGCACTTTTGAAAATGAAAAAAAAAAAAGAAAAAAGGAATGAGATCATGTCTTTTGCAGGGACATGGATGAAGCTGGAAGCCATCATCCTCAGCAAACTAATACAGGAACAGAAAACCAAACACCACGTGGTCTGACTCATAAATGGAAGTTGAACAATGAGAACACATGGACACAAGGAGGGGAACAACACACACTGGGGCCCTGTGGGCATGGGGAGGAGAGGGAGAACATCAGGACAAATAGCTAATGCATGTGGGGCTTAAAACCTAGGTGATAGGTTGATAGGTGCAGCAAACCACCATCGTACATGTATGCCTATGTAATAAACTTGCACATTCTGCACATGTATTCTGGAACTTAAAGGTTAAAAAAAAAAAAGAACAAAAACTTAGCTATTCTGATAGTGGATAATAGTGTTTTACTGTGGCATTAAGCATTTCCGTAATGTCTAATATTTAATATCCATGTACCTTCTTTGGTAGAGTGTATAAATCTTTTTCCCAGTTTAAGATAGGGTACTTTGTTTTATTATTGGTTTTTGACAGTTCTTTGTATATTCTGGATACAAATTTTCTTTTAAAAAACTTATTTTTTTTAATTGGCAAGTAAAAATTATATACATATATAGTTTATGAACAACATGGTGTTTTAAATATGTGTTTACGTTGTGGAATGGCTAAATCAAGCTAATTAACATTTAAATTACCACATTTCCTTTTTTTTTTTTTTTTTTTTTTTGA
>CAUYLG010068663.1:0-48581 GCA_963573385.1 Cacajao melanocephalus | reverse complement strand
CACATCCTCTCCAGCATCTGTTGTCTCCAGATTTTTTAATGATCACCATTCTAACTGGCATGAGATGGTATCTCAATGTAGTTTTGATTTGCATTTCTCTAATGACCAGTGATGATGAGCATTTTTTCATATGTTTGTTGGCCACATAAATGTCTTCTTTTGAAAAGTGCCTGTTCGTATCCTTTGCCCACTTTTTGATGGGGTTGTTTGTTTTTTTCTTGTAAATTTGTATTAGTTCTTTGTAGATTCTGGATATTAGCCCTTCATCAGATGGGTAGCTTGCAAAAATTTTTTCCCATTCTGTTGGTTACCAGTTCACTCTAATGATCATTTCTTTTGCTGTACAGAAGCTCTTAAGTTTAGTTAGATCCCATTTGCCTATTTTGGCTTTTGTTGCCATTGCTTTTGGTGTTTTAGTCATGAAGTGCTTGCCTATGTCCTGAATGGTATTGCCTAGGTTTTCTTCTAGGGTTTTTATGGTGTTAAGTCTTATGTTTAAATTTTTAATCCATCTAGAGTTAATTTTTGTATAAGATATAAGGAAGGGGTCCAGTTTCAGCTTTCTGCACATGGTTAGCCAGTTTTCCCAACATCATTTATTAAACAGGGAATCCTTTCCCCATTGCTTGTTTTTGTCAGGTTTGTCAAAGATCAGATGGTTGTAGATGTGTGGCGTTACTTCCAAGGCCTCTGTTCTGTTCCATTGGCCTATATCTCTGTTTTGGTGCCAGTACAATGCTGTTTTGATTACTGTAGTCTTACAGTATAGTTTGAAGTCAGGTAGCGTGATGCCTCCAGTTTTGTTCTTTTTGCTTAGGATTGTCTTGGCTATGAGGGCTCTTTTTTGGTTCCATATGAAGTTTAAGGTGGTTTTTTCCAGTTCTGTGAAGAAGGTCAATGGTAGCTTGATGGGGATAGCATTGAATCTATAAATTACTTTGGGCAGTATGGCCATTTTCACAATATCGATTCTTCCTAACCATGAGCATGGAGCATTTTTCCATCTGTTTGTGTCCTCTCTTATTTTGTTGAGCAGTGGTTTGTAGTTCTCATCAAAGAGGTTCTTCCTGTCCTTTGTTACTTGTATTCCTAGGTATTTTATTCTTTTGTAGCAATTGTGAATGGGAGTTCACTCATGATTTGGCTCTTTGTTTGTCTGTTATTGGTGTATAGGAGAGCTTGTGATTTTTGCACATTGATTTTGTATCCTGAGACCTTGCTGAAGTTGCTTATCATCTTCAGAAGATTTTGGGCTGAGATGATGAGGTCTTCTAAATATACAATCATGTCATCTGCAAATAGAGACAATTTGACTTCCTCTTTTCCTAATTGAATACCCTTTATTTCTTTTTCTTGCCTGATTGCTCTGGCTAGAACTTCCAATACCATGTCGAATAGGAATGGTGAGAGAAGGCACCCTTGTCTAATGCCAGTTTTCAAAGGGAACACTTCCAGTTTTTGCCCATTCAGTATGATACTGGCTGCGGGGTTGTCAGAAATAGCTTTTATTATTTTGAGATACATTCCATTGATACCTAGTTTATTGAAAGATTTTAGCATAAAGGGCTGTTGAATTTTGTCAAAGGCCTTCGTTGCATCTATTGAGATAATCATGTGGTTTTTGTCTTTGGTTCTGTTTATGTGATGGATTAACTTTATAGCTTTGCATATGTTGAACTAGCCTTGCATCCTCGAGATTTAAGTAGAAGAAATCATTATAGAGTTAAAGCTTCATCCATTTTATTAAAGATAAAAATAGATATATTTATCACTACAGAGTCAAAAAAACTTTCAATGAGTGAATTTTAACCTACCGTAGACTATGGAGATACTGAAAGTTTAACAGAAGAAAATCTGTTTAGTTTTATTTCTCACCCATTAAACAGAGCAAGTATGCTTGGCAAAAGAATACCTGAAAATGGCCAGGCATGGTAGCTCATGCCTTTAATCCCAGCACTTTGGGAGGCTAAGGCAGGCAGATAATGAGGTCAGGAGATTGAGACAAGCCTGGCAAACGTAGTGAAACCTCGTCTCTACAAAAAATACAAAAAGTAGCCGGGCGTGGTGGTGCATGCTTGTAATCCCAGCTACTCGGGAGGCTGAGGCAGGAGAATCACTTGAACTAGGGAGTCGAACATTGCAGTGAGCCGAGACTGCGCTACTGCTCTCCAGTCTGGCAACAGAGCAAGATTCCATCTCAAAAAAAAAAAAAAGAAAAGAATACCGGAAAGGATTTTAAGTCCCTTCTCTAAGTGGCAAAATTATGATGGCATCTTGACATTTTATAACAAGTATAAGCGGTTACAAAGTAAAAATATCATCTTCTCTGATGGTCATCTACTGAGGGAAACCAATAAATCCATAAATACTAATGAAATTTTTCAAATTTTAATCCTCATTTTTAGTTATTAATTTTTATTTTAATAGTAATTTATTCATGTATAAAACTGGAAAATCCCATCATTAATTAGCAATAGCTCTTGATTAATATTTTAAAATAGTCTACACACCAAACTCTTAATATGCCCAATATCATGTTCCTTTAAATGAGAAACTAGCCATTAAAAGAAAATAGCTTATACTCCTTTCTATATGTAAGTACATATATTTTATAAACAGAAAATGTCACTATTAAAAATGAAATATTTTCCATTTTTGCATTTGAATATCTGAGAATATGTTCCTGATATTCTTGCCAATTTATAAATCTGATTTTTTAGCATTACTGGTAATGATGAATTATATATAAATTTGCTTTATTTCATATCACATGGCTTTGTTTGTCTGGAACATATGGTATTGTTTATAATGTACATTTGTTATAATTTGGATGCTTTTTAAAGAGATTTTAAATATTTGCTCTTAGGTTTATTAAAAAACATAGACTTAAAAATGATATAATCTATTAAACTATAAAAATTTTATTAACAAATTCTAAAAGTTTATCATCATCCTAAAATTTGGGGTCTGGCACAAATTAAAGATATCCAAAGATGCTTATCAAATTTTTGAATGTGTCTTAGAAAAAAACATTTTCACTTGCTACCTTAGGCTTTTTCTCCATATAAATTGATATAGACTTGACAATATAGTTCTTATCATAGTGGGGATATACAAATCATTTGAAATCAATTTTAATATTTGATAACTTTAAGGTTTATTACTTGATGTGATGATTCAAAAGAAATAAATCAGAGAAAAGACAGCATGCTAAAATATAAATCTTATACAGATAGGTTGCTTTGGTGAATATATAAAATAATAAGAGTTTTAAAAATTTGTTTAGAAGGACGCAAAATATCGACAAGATTGAGGAACAAATTTGGTTTTGGATAAAGATTTAGATTTCATTAATTAAATGTTTTCTTCTTATTGCAAAATTTGATTATATAATATAGAATCTTGCTCTGTTGCCAGGCTGGAGTGTAGTGGTGTGATCTTGGATCACTGCAACCTCCAGCTCCTGGGTTCGAGCGATTCTCCTGCCTCAGCCTGTAGAGTAGCTGGGACTACTGGTGCCTACCACCATGCCCAGCTACTTTTTATATTTTCAGTAGAGACGGGGTTTCACGATGTTGGCCAGGATGGTCTTGATCTCTTGACCTCGTGATCCACCGTCCTCGGCCTCCCAAAGTGCTGGGGTTACAGGTGTGAGCCACTGCACCCGGCCCCTATTTGTATAATTTTTATATGACAAAAGCTCCTTTAGTAACCTAGAAGATATTTGAATGATTTTTAAATTTAAGGATAGTTTGACATAAAATAGAAGACTATATATGTTTTTAATCAAATCATTTTATTATTCTTACATATTATCCTCTTTATGCATTATTTTATAATGTGGAGAGGTTGTATTACTTTTGAATATCTATGTTTACACATAAACATAGAGAATGCAAAGTAAGTGAAATCTATGGCACTCTATCAAAAGTAAATTATTGGTGTGACACTCTTGATCATGAACAGATTGTTTACCAACTATCATACAAATTTATAACATTGAGCAAATGTCATTAGTTAGGCCATTCAAATAACCTCATATTTAACAAATCTAAGGTGAGGCCCAAGGGGAATTCCAAATAAACATCACTATTATACTGAATATAGTCAATGGAGAATTATTATATCATTGGAGTTAAATGAACACATCTATTACATTTCTAAATAAATGTGGGAAGTGCTTTTTATCCCAGACCGAATAACGATGCTAAAGGAGATTGCCATTCATATTTTATAGGAAACGTACTCCAGAAATGTTTGTTGTTGCTAACAATAAAATTCATTAATATTAGTCAAACTTGATCATATAAACCGGATTTATATAATCAATGTCTTAAAATTTTAACTTCTTTTTTTTGTATATGTACACATATTTTAATTATAATTCTTAGGAAGAAAGGCAAATGATAAAGCATGATAAGAACATACATCTGTGATGAGGAGGGCTGAGTATTGATTTGCTAAGGTAGGTTTTTAATGTCCTTGCACATCTTATTAATTCATTCAACAAGTAGATATCAAGTACATGCTGGGTGACAGGCAGTATCTTAGATTCCAGAGATTTAACCATTATAAACTCATTTCTTTTATTGTACTTTAAGTTCTTGGGTACATGTGCAGACCTTCCAGGATTGTTGCATAGGTACACACATGTCATGGACAAATACCACTTGATTATTTTAAAATCATAAATGAAAAGAAAATGGATAGAGAAGTTTAGAATCAGGATATATGTATGATTTTGATGCTCCAAGAACTTCAAAGCCTTAGACAATTAACCTCTCTGGGTCCCCAGATCTCATATCTATAAACAGACTAGACGATCTCTCAAAAGAATTCCACATTTAAAACTCTCTTTTTCTGTGGCCTCCCTTTAAGAATTTTTCCTTTAATTGAATCATTTATCTTCTTCCTTGTTCTTATGTAATGCTACAATAAAAACAAAAACAAAGCCAATTGATAAAATATCACATTCCCTGTTTTTGTTATCTGAGTTACTAAAAAGTGGTTGGACATATTCTACAAACTAGGGCATACATACCTGCCTTTCTGTAATCCTATATATGAAGGAAGAAAAACTTCACAACTTAAGTAGGAGTCTAATTTTTCAGTTCAGTATTGACAGTCTATGTGTTTGAGTGACAGTTAAGATACTGTACATACTTTGGTTTCTTGATAATCTCAAAAGCTTAGTTATACTTTATAATATTTGTATTCACAATCAAGAAAGTCTACATATATTTCCATAATAAGCTATAAATATGATCACCTTCTCTGAATTGTCTAATTATTTTCCTTCTGCATAGACCAGCTAGCATGCTATACATCATATGCGTAAAGCCACAAACTTCTTGCCAGATAATTTTGAACTAGTTTAAAATATGAGCAAATGTATTAGGGACAACTGCATGACAAAACATTGAGTAGTCATGATATAAGAGAGTATAATAAATAGTGCCCAATGTTTAAAAATTAGTATTCAACAGTCACAGAAAGAGGAAATTATGCTTCAGTTTGATGGTAACACCATCCTAGCATCAAGCATGGTTATATTTCTCTTAATATTTTTCCTAAGAAAGCATGACTTCTAGCTTATTTGATTTATAAAAGTCCTTCGAAATCTTTTTATTCTGTTATAGGATGAGAGGAAATATAACATTTATATTGTAAATTAATCATAAACTATACATTAATCTTGATTTAAAATAGAAATCTTTTCAACTGAGAATGTACATCTGTCATCTCAAAAGAAAAGATATATTTTAATTTTATATTTGAGATACAAACGTATTATCATTTTTGTTTCATCTGAACATGTAGTTTGAGAAATACACTGAGAAAAAATTAATAAGTGTATCTTACTCAAAATTATTCACTCTAGATTTTTCTGAATTAGTGAATGACAGTGCAATGTTTCTTTTTTAAAATAAAAGATACAGTACTATGATATTGTTGCTATGCAGACCACTGTTCATTTTTCCTGTTATTTCTTACACCTGGGTTTCTTCTTTAGTGTTAATAAAATTCAACATGTGTATCTCTTCAGCTCCTTTATAAACCTATAATTGAGTAACACATCTTGAACAATTCTAGTCACCGTTTTATAATATGTGTAAAAATTCAGAGATTGTAAGTATAACTCACCTGCAATTTTTCTATTTTCATAAAGGCATACTTGCTCTTTTGGTGTGATCAAGGGATTTCTGGAGACTGAGAAGGGAAAATGTATCCATTTCTGAGAAGTACTCACTGCAGGAAAGAAGGTGCTATTTGCATTTTATGTAAATGCCACTTTCATTCCTTTTAATTAAAAAAGAAACAAAACCTATATTCTAAACATAAAAAATAAAAGTTTCTTCTCAATATGGTAGTTGATTGCAAAAGACCATTCTGTGTGTAGAGATGGTCCTCCTACCCACTTTTTTTAGCATCATGGTATTTTCATTAAGAAAGGTCACATGAATCTTTTGCTGAAACCAATGTGATTTTCCTAGTAAGCTCACCATGCTAAGTGATCCAACAGAATTGCTCTGTATGTTAATAAGGAGAGTTAATGATATTACTTGACAAAACTACTCGTTCAGTGGTGGTTTATTCCAAGAGATTAATTTATCCTTACTTGTTCAGTGCCACATATACATTATTAAATATGCAATGTAGCATCCTTCTTATTTAATTGTTATAATTTGCTGTTTAATTAATACTTGGAAATAAAATATATCACTCCTTCCCTTAGTAATCATGGTGATAAAATTATGTCATACCATATTAGAAGCAAATCCAAGGTATTAGAGATCCAGGTTCAGCTTCTATAAAATGATCAGTTCGATATGCCATTTTGCACAGTTATTATTCTTTCAAACTTCTTGTCCTTTTTCAGATAGAATGTAATTATTTTCTGGTTGGCATTGAGGATGAGTAAAACAGAATCACCCTATCACTGAAGGTGCCATAGCCTCAAATACCCTACTCACTCCAGCTGCATTTATAGAGACTCTCAGCGGCACAAAAGATCAAACTGTTGTATGTAAAGATCATGCCAGAACGCCTTTCAAACATTAGATACCTCCCAGAGCAGTCCTTTGTGTTACCAGTTTCCAAAAAAGTCTGAAGAAAAATTTCCGTGGTTTCCTATGGTTATTAGACTGTTGGGTCCTATTGAGGTAAAAAATATACAACTCACTATTGTTTCAGCACAATGTTTTATGCATGACATTTTAAGAACTGTACAAAACACAACATTAAAATTCTGAAGTGAAAAATAATGGCATTATGGCTCATTACATTCTATAATGTGGTAGTTTGAACTGTGAGTAACTGTACTGTCAGCCTGTCAACTTGCTTTAAAAGATCTGCTATGATGTTTTACACAACGTCATTTATTTCACAGGTATAACTATACCAAAGTGTTCCGGTTTGGAAACATAGTGTAAATGCTTAAAAATATTTTTACACAGTCACCTGAAAAATACTTGCACTGAAAACTAATCATCAATTACAGCAACACCAACAAAAGTTCTCCTCCTGAGAATAGTTGTGATAAAACAAGACAAACAAGGTACTGAACATTTTGGAATCATTTTTCAATATTATTATTACATTCTTATTTGTTCTTAGACACACTCTCAAAGATTCCCTAAAATATTGGGAAATGGTGATGGAAACATTTATTTTAAAATATTGCTTTTATGGTAAAATGGCAACAAAATGACAGAAGATAGACCTAGAGATACCTTTCTCCACTTTATCCTGGTATGTCTTTAGAGCCCTGATATAAATATATATGATATTCTAAGACTCTTTGCTGACATTATTTTATTGTCTTTACACAGTCACCCCCAAAGAAGATTTCCTCATAACTGTAGGATCATCTAGTTTGCTCTGATTTTAATTGTCTTATGTAGTACATATTCAGTTAAAACTCATGCTGGGGCAGGACTCTCTTGATTTTTTAACTGCTTATTAAATAGTTAATGTGTTATATGAGGAACAAGTAATAAATTAACAAACATATGTGAGGCTTTGAATAACAGCCAGAGTAATACCAGGCTGAATTAATTACCATGTTAAATATATGCAGAATGGGAAAGTAAAATACCTGCTATTATATGGACAAAACTTAAATAATACACTTGTTTGAAGATGGGCACTTCCAAAGGAATCTCGTGAGCATATGGTACTTTACTGTGCATTTTAAAAATTGTGCTAAAAACATTTTGTCCTAGTAAATATTTTTAAAAATTAGACTGTTTTTTTAGAGGAGTTTTAGGTTCATAGCAGGATTGAGTGGAAGGTAGAGAGCTTTCTCATCTATCATCTAGCCCCACAAACCCATAGCTTCCCCCACTATCAAAATTTCATACCACAGTGGTATGTCACAAGTGATGAGCCAACATTGATACATCAGCCAAAGTCCATAGATTGTATTAGGTTTCACTCAATGTTGTACATTTTATAGGTTTGGATATTCAATGATGTGTCCACCACTATAGAATCATACAGGTTGAACACCTCAAATCCAAAAATCTAAAATTCAAATGCTCCAAAATTCAAAACATTTTGAGTGCTAATATGATGTTCAAAGGAAATGCTCATTGGAGCATTGTGGATTTCAAATTTTCAGATTTGGGATGTATAATATATTGAAATTGGAAACACTTCCGGTTGCAAGCATTTCAGATAAGACACAATCAACCTGCAATAAGTGGTTTTACTACCCTAAATATCTTCTGTAATCTGCCTATTCATTTCATCTCCTGCTGCAACCCCTGGCAACCACTGAAACCACCCATCTGTTTACTGTCATCATAGATTTGCCATTTCTAGAATGCCACAAAGTCAAAATTCAACAGTACAAAACCCTTTCAAATTAGCCTCTTTCACTTAGTTATATGCATTTACAGTTTCTCCATGTTTTTTTTTTCATGACTTGATAGCTCATTTCAAAGGTGCTGAATAATAATCTATTGTCTGCATGTACCTTTTCATTCATTCACTCACCTATGGAAGGATAGTTTGATTATTTACAAGTTTGGGCAATGATGAATAATTATGAATATTCGTACTCGGGTTTTTGTGTGGATATGTTTTCAGCTCATCTGGGTATATACCAAGGAGTACAATTGCTAGATCATATGATAAGTGTGTGCTTAGTTTTGTGAGAAACTGCCAAATTGTTTTACTAAGAGGCTGTACCCTTTTCCATTCCCACCAGCAATGAAAGAGACTTTGTTGTTACATATCCTGGCCAGCATTTGATGTTGTCAGTGTTTGGGATTTTGGTCATTCTAAGAGGTGCTTAATGGGTAAATATTTTCAAGTAACAATAATGATACTTTCTTAAAAAGATTTTATTCTTTAAGAAACAGTGACATACTCCTAAAATCCAAATAGTGAACAAGAGTGCATGTTCACACTCTCCAGTCTAGTTACCTTTCAGTAACATAGACAACAGCACTACCCTATTAAAAATCTCCAAATGATGTATATTTTCATAAATATACATCATCAGAGAATTAAAATTAGACAAGACAAGAGACAAATAATAATCTCTGAATCAAATAGGTAGCTTTTAAAGAGATAGTCATTACTGTTACAAAATAGAGAAGATTGTATACTTTCTATTTATATAAATATTATTAGGAAATTCATCAAATGTCTCACTGAGAATTAAGAAAGTACTTTGTATCAGCTTAATATGAAAGCCTATAAAAAATGAAATGGGATTAATTTGCTATTACATATTCTTAGAGAATTCATTCTGTTCTCGCTCATCACTTTATATACATATAGTTTTAAAAAATACTTATTGCCTTTGTATTTTGTGAATGATAGGCTGTAAGGAACTGTAGTACAGAAGCTGCATCTGTGCCTGCATGTCTCCTAAACGTTCATCGATTCAATTAATATTTGTGGACCTATTTTCCAGATATCATGCTAGTTTCCAGAAGTATGACAGAAAATTACAACGAAAGCAATCTACACATACACACACAACAGCAGTCCTAATTCTCAAGAACCTGTATTCTAGAGAGTAATACAGATAAATAAAAACAATTAAAATTCAGCTTTAATAAGAGAAATCTCTGGCGTTTGGTTTTATGTTAATTTTAGTGCATCATAATAGTATGTATGTATTTTCCCTAACCATAATGATCTTAGCTTCTCTGTTAGTATTTTAGTAGTATAAACCTGAATGTGAGTTTCAATCTGACTTTGTGAAATCAATAAATAACAGGAGATTAAATTTAAAACATTTAAACCTCTACAGTCAAGATGGCATGGAAATTTCATATCTTGACACTTATTTAATATACAGAACAATAAGAAAGAAAATATAAAAAAAGAACGAGTGATGTAACACAGTAGGATTTAGATACAAGCTTGGCACCTCCACATATCAGACACAGTAGCTGCAGTCCTGATAGGCTCTTTTCCTCAGATTGGCAGTGGCTTTGCATTTAGACTCCTTCACTAAGTGTTCACATGTAAAGGATAAGGTAGAATTAAGATCACTGCTTGAAGTCACAAGTTAAGGCAAAAGTACACCCAGCAATCATTCTTGAAAAGAAAAATTTCTTAAAAATCTTGCTGGCCTGCTGCCAGAGAGCCTATTATTTTAGGAATCTGTTACACTAGAGATACAGGAAGAAAACACACACACACACACACACACACACACACACACACACACACACACCATGAGGGCAGAAGCAGCCCGAAACAAGTGAATTTGACTACTGAGTCTTCAATATTTGTAATTAATTATCACCACAAACAGCACTCCACATGGCAGTAGACTATCTGCATCTAGACGGCTATTCTAGGGGCCAGTTGAGGACAACAACAAACTGGTGGGTAGAGAGAAATAAAGAAAGGAATAGATATAATAAACACAATGCCAATAAAAGCAAACTCTTTTACTCTAATTGCCCCAGAAATCTGTGAATAAATACAGCCCTAAAAAAGGCAGAAAACCACCACTGCCAACACAACAATTATTCAACCATGAGTTCGGTCTAGACAAAATTATTCTCATATACATGTCTGAAGAACATTTTTAAATAATATGTTTAGAATTCTCAACAATAAAGTTAAAAGATAAAACTTAATAAAAAAACAAGTAGTTATAAAACAAAAGCATGTAAAAATTGAAATAATTTCATATTGAGAAGATAAAAGCTATAAATGTTGGAAATGAAAAATATAGGAAATGAATCAATTTTAAAGAAATAAACAGCTTAAGTATCTGGATTGAAGAAGAAGAAGATAAAATTAGTGCATTAGAAGACATTAGTGAAGAATTCATCTAGAACATAACAGAGGGAGGCAAATAAATGTTAAAAATAAAATATTAAGGACATAAAAGATGGACAATATTATACAACAGGTGTTTCTAAAGAAGAGAATGAATGGAATTGCAGAGAAGCCAGATTTAAAGATAATGGCTGATAATTTTATAGAACTGAAGGTAGCAAAAGACACGGATTATCTAAGAAAATTTTGAAGAAAAACAAGTTAGGATGTTTGGCCTTACTGCGTGTCAGGGCTAAATATAAATCTATAGTAATTGAGATATATAATATTGGCACAGGAATTGACAAATGAAGACGATAACAAAAATGGTTGCCCAGAAATACATATGTATATACTAATCTTGATGCAAAACAGAGGTGGGACTCCAGGTGAATAGAGAAAGGGTAGATATTTAAACAATGATGACAGGACAATTGTTTACTCATTAAAATGCACTATTCATAAAACCCTAAAAATGATTTCCAGGTTTATTTAGAGACTTATGAGTGAAAGGGAAAAACTGTAATACCTAGAGAAGTACATGAAAATAAGAAATAGACCAAAAGTCAATTGAAAAATTGGCAAAGGACATGAGCAGATGATTCTTCTCTGAATTAAAGGGTCAATGAATATTAAATATTTATTGATCACAAAAAACAAATGAGATATAATTTCACACATCAAATTGAGAAAAATTATAAAGTGTTGATAAGAATTAGAAAACTAGGGATGCATACACTACTGTTGGAGGCATAAATTGGTACAGCCATTCTAAAATCAAGCATGGCAAAATGTTATATTAATGCTATTTTCAGATATCCTCCAGTTGTTTGACATATTTCATAATAATAAAATATATACATGTATCAAAATAGCTCAATTTAAATTTGAAAATGTAAAAATATGACATATCTTTAAGAACTAGTCTATATGTTTACCATGATCATTTGAAAAGTTTTTATTCATTCCTCTTATAGATCCTGTATATTTAATATGTTCTTGCTTTCTCTGTTAAAGGCAAGACTGGAGACATTCTTTTATATTACAGTGCTTTGTCAACATGCATCATTTCAGATTCACAAGTGTCTCTACCAGAGTTACAGAGCTTTCTTTTTTAAAAAAATATATTGAAAACTGCTCCCTTTTACTTTCTGTGTCATATGGATTTTGAGCTTCTTAGTTTTGAGCTATGGAATTTTCTTTCTATGGGTTTATTCTTTTTCAGTGGTATGAATTAGATTTCCATTTATATATTTTTCTTTAGCCCTTTAGGCAAATCCTCAGACTTAAGGGCACCATTCATAGTGCTATTATTACATATTACTTGTCAAATATCTATAAAAAGATGAATATGAAACCAAGTGATAGAATGTCATCAGTCTCTCTAAAAATAATAGTAATAAAAATAGTAATATAATCATACAAGAAGTTGTTTGCTTAGGTTAAATTTAATTTATACCCTGAAATAATACAAATGATATTGCTCTGGACCTCTGGGAACTACAGCTTACAAAAAAAGGGAAACTAACTCATAAAGTACTTATATTTTATAATTATTTCATATATCTAATTCTTATTTGTTCAACAAATTGCACAAATATATAAGTTGAAACAGTATAAATATATTCTTAAACATAAGATCTTTCCTCAAATCTAGTCTAAAAAAATCTACCGGAAGACTTCAGATAGATAGTCTTCTATATTAGTATTTTGCCTCTACTGGATGAAAGAACACAGCCAATCAACACAGTTAATGAAGAAAAATGAATATATTATAGTCATTATTTGGCTTGTATATACATGTTGGAGCTGACTCTGCTAGGGTAAATTACAGAAATGTACATGCCTTTTCCAAAATAAACACATTGTTGAGTCCATGGATAAAGTCCCATCCCTGCCAGATAATAATTCTAAAAACAAGAAACCAAAAATTTTGAAAGGAAATAAAACTTCATGTACCTTTCAAGGAAGTAGGTGACAAAGATGGTGCTAGAATGACTCTCAGACTAGGGTGGTGTGTCAGAAGATTAGAAAGATTTGTTCTAATCTGTTCAAGCCAAGTGGCAGTTCATCAGCAAAAATTATTCAGTTTATTGTTAATTCCTTGTTTATTTCTCTTTCAGTTTTTACCATCTAAAGTCCTGTTTAAACGTTTTGACTGGGCAATAATTAAGATCACATACATTGTTAAGGGGCAAGACAGGTCCTAGTTTACTCTAGGATTAGAATGTTAAACCACCAAAGAGCAAAATAACCCTAAGGGCAAAATAAAGTCAGTGGGATCATAATTGAAACTGAAGAGTCTCCACTGTTCTTCCCCACAAGAATTTTCTTTCATTGTGAATTTGGGGGACATGTATTTTAGTAAAGATAAAGGTAAGTTTTTTAAATATATTGATTGAAAGGTATTCATAATCAATTTTTGAAATAAATTAGCATTGAAGGAAGTAAAGAGCAGGTTAGAATTTCTTTACAGTCATACTAGGTTGTAGGAGAGATGCTGGACTATAAACTCACATATTTTGGGCTTGTTATCCTAGCGCAGAAATTATGATGACATTGAACATATATTTTCATAATGCAGTCCATTAAATTGCATGTCTAAATTATGGAAACTCAGGGGCTTATGGTCACGTAAGAGCGAAAGGGCAATCAAGGAATAAGGAAAAATTACACAGAAAGGAGAAAGGCAATGATGCTTGGTGAGAACAATCATTCTAAGTGTGAGAACCAGGATGATGTACCTAGTTCAGATTTTCTAGTCACTTGAAATATTGTTGACCTCTAAAATTTAGGGAGGATTTAGGCTGAGTCTAGAAATGTTTTTTTTTTTTTTCCTCTAAAGAATCATAGACTTGGCAGGTCTATATTTAGGGTACTCACTGTTTTTCTGAATTTTGCCAAGATCCTGACTGTCACAGGTACAGATGAGTTCAATACACCCTGAGGGGTCTTAATGGAAACCTGAAGAATTTCCATGAAATCTTCAAAAGTCAAAAGACATCATTATTACAACACTCTAGAGGTTGGCAAACTATTTTTTTTTCTACAGTTGAAAATTAAACCACCACATATTGTTCCATAGGCCCCTTGTGGATTTATTTGTATAAACTGCTGAAAATTTATGTTAATGTCTTTTATTTCTTTTTTTTTTTTGCATTTTAGTTTAAATCCTAGGAAAACTTGCCAGTAAAAGATCCAATAAGTTAGTGCTAATTTAAAAAATGATTCCACGGCATCAACAAACTATATTAAATTCCAATATCCTATTCTGTCATTCAGTCTTGGCCCATATAAATCTGTGACAGAAAATAAGCTGAAAATACCAATATGGGCCCAACAAAACACATAAAGATAAATCTCTCAATTTTTATATCACACTTTCCAGGATATTTAATGAAAAACACCTGGAGTCATAAAATTCCACACTAATAGAATTCCAAGTTAAAACTCCTGAACTTAATATAAGCTTTATCAGCAACATAACTTTCAGTTAACATAAAATTAATGTAAAAAACATTGACAGATCATTTCAGTACTAAATATTAGTATTTTATAAGCAATTAAATTATTTAGTCAGCTTTATTCCAGATAAAAAGACCCTTGGATTTATTAAATTATAGATTAAATACTGATGTGTCTGACTATTCTTGAGAAACACCAAAGCTCCACTATGTCTAGAATATTGTTATTATGAGGTTTATACATAAGTCACTTATGCTAGTGAGAGATTCAAGATGATCTTCCAGCTTTCACTTTATTAAAGCAGCCTTAGCCTCCACTTATTTTCATGTAGGTATTGATTCCCTTGATTTGAAGCACACTTTCCTCTTTTGAGAAAAATATATCATATCTTATTGCTTTACCATCTCTCCAACTTCTTCTACCCTAAAGATAGCTTTCTATAACAATATAAAGAGTCTTACAACATACATGATATATATAATTGCATTTTAGGTTTTGGGGTACATGTGAAGAACATGCAAGATTGTTGCATAGGTATACACATGGCAGTGTGGTTTGCTGCCTTCCTCCCCATCACCTATATCTGACATTTCTCCCCATGCTATCTCTCCCCAACTCCCCACCCCCTGCTGTCCCTCCCCAAGTTCCCCCCCACCAGACCCCAGTGTGTGATGCTCCCCTCCCTGTGTCCATGTGTTCTCATTGTTCCACACCCACCTATGAGTGAGAACATGTGGTGTTTGATTTTCTGTTCTTGTGTCCTTTTGCTGAGAATGATGGTTTCCAGGTTTATCCATGTCCCTACAAAGAACACAAACTCATCGTTTTTTATGGCTGCATAGTATTCCATGGTGTATATGTGCCACATTTTCCCTGTGCAGTCTATTATCGATAGGCATTTGGGTTGGTTCCAAGTCTTTGCTATTGTAAACAGTGCTGCAATGAACATTCATTTTTGACCCAGGAAGTACAAGTTTAGTATAATTAAAAGTATAATGTTGAAATCAGCAAGGATTTGTATTTTTGAAATTATTCAACACCATTATGTTCTCTATAGAAAACAAAAGAAAAAATAAATAACCAAAAGAGAAGCTGTGAAAGTGTTTCATTGAGTACAATGTTCAATACCTTGTCAAGTAGGAGTGAACAATAGGGTGGATAACTTGAAAGAAGATAGTTGCAGGCAATGAAAATATGAATCTTGATGTTTGCAGGTTTTAGAAGAAAGACAAAGTCTTGGAATTTTTCATCAAATGACAGATGAGAGAAAGCATTTTTTATTTCTGTAACAAAAAGGATGGGTGGCTCTATTGTCACTTAAATACTTATAATTGTTAAGAAACATCTCATCAAGTAAAAAGTAGATAAGGATAAACCAGATGTTAAGCACAGACAGAAAGTGTCCTATTTTAATGCAGAAAATGTTTTCAATACCCTTCATGATAAAAACCCTCAACAGACTAGGAATTGAAGGAGCATACCTCAAAATAAGAACCATCTATGACAAACCCACAGCCAACATCATACTGAATGGGCAAAAGTTGGAATGATTCCCATTGAGAACTGGAACAAAACAAGGATTCCCACTCTCACCACTTTTATTCATTATAGTACTGGAAGCCCTAGCCAGAACAATCAGGCAAGAGAAAGAAATAAAATACATCCAAATAGGAAAAGAAGTCAAACTACCTTTTTTTTTCACTGATGTTATGATTCTATACTTAGAAAACCCTGAAGACTTCACCAAAAGGCTACTAGACCTGATAAACAATTTAAACAAGATTTCAGGATAAAAATACATAAAAATACATTTTCACAGTAAAACATATAAAAACTTAGTAGCATTTCTATACACCAATAACGACCAGGCTGAGAGTCAAATGAAGAACATCCTCCCATTTACAAGACCAAAGAAAATGAAATATCTAGAAATACACCTAACCAAGATGCTGAAAGTTCTCTATAAGGAACACTAAAAAACATTGTTGAAAGAATCACAGATATATACAAAAACATTCCATGTTCATTGGAGGTACCAATATCATTAAAATGGCCAAACTGCACAAAACGACTTATAGATTAAATGCCATCCTTATCAAACTACCAAGGTCATGTTACATAGAATTAGAAAAAAAATTCTAAAATTTATATTCAACCTAAAAAAGAGCACAAATAGCTAAAGCAATTCTAAGCAAAAAGAACAAAATTGGAGGCATCACAAACAAGCAATGGGAAAGGACTTCCTATTCAATGAATGATGCTGGGATCACTGGCTAGCCATATACAGAAGAATGAAACTTGACCTCTACCTTTTGCCATACACAAAAATTAACTCATGGTGGACTAAAGATCTTAATATAAGACCGAAAACTATACAAATCCTGGAAATAAACCTAGGAAATATCCTTTTTGACATTGGCCTTGGCAATAATTTTTTTTTTTTTTGAGATGGAGTCTTGCTCTGTCACCTAGGCTGGACTGCAGTGGTGTAATCTAGGCTCACGGCAACCTCCACTTCCTGGGGTCAAGCAGTTCTTCTTCCTCAGCCTCCTGAGTAGCTGAGATTACAGGTGCCCACCACCACACCCAGTTAATTTTTGTATTTTTAGTAGAGGTGAGGATTTGCCATGTTGTTCAGGCTGGTCTTGAACTTCTGACCTCAGGTAATCTACCTGCCTTTGCCTCCCAAAGTGATGGGATTACAGGGGTAAGCCACTGTGCGTTGCAGGCAGAGAACTTTTGGCTAAGTCCCTAAAAGTAATTGCAACAAAAATAAAAATTGACAAGTGGGACCTAATTAAACTAAAGAGCTTCTGCACAGCCAAAGTAACTATCAACAAAGCAAACAGGTAATCTACAGAATGGGAGAAAATATTCGCAAACTATGCATCCGACAAAAGTCTAATATAAAAAATGGATAAAATACATGAACAAACACTTCTCAAAGGAAGGCATGGAAGTGACCAACAAACATATGAAGAAATTCTCATCATTATTAATCATCAGAAAAATGAAAATCAAAATCACAATGAGATACCATCTCACACCAATCAGAAAGGCTATTACTAAAAAGTCAAGAAAGACTGGGCATGGTGGCTCGCTCCTGCAATCTCAGCACTGTAGGAGGCTGAGGCTGGAGGATCACATGAAACTAGGAGTTCAAGACCAGACTGGCCAAAATGGTGAAATCCCAACTCTAGCAAAAATACAAAACTTAGCCTTATGTGGTGGTGTACATCTGTAATCCCAAATACTAGGGAGGCTGCAGCATGAGGATCATTTGAACCCAGGAGGTGGAAGTTGCAGAGAGCCGGGATTGCCCCACTGCACTCCAGCCTGGGTGACAAAAAAAAAAAAAAAGGTCAAAAGATAACAAATGACAAATGCTAGTGAGGCTGTAGATAAAAGGGAATGTTTATGCACTGTTGGTGGGAATGTAAATTATTTCAGCCCCTGTGGCAAGCAGTCTGGAGATTTCTCACAGAACTTAAAACATATCTACCATTCAACCCAACAATCACATTACTGAGTATATACCCAAAGGAAAATAGATCAAATTTACCCAAAAGACACATGCACTGGTATGTTCATTGTCATGCAATTCACAATAGCAAAAATATGGAATCAACCTAAATGCCCATCATTGGTTGACTGGATAAAGAACATGTGGTACATATACACCAAGGAATCCTATGTGGCCATGGGAAAGAAGAAAATCATGTCCTTTGCAGCAACATGGATGGAGCTGGAGGACATTACCTTAAGCAAATTAATGCAGGAACAGAAAACCACATGCCACATGCTCTCATTTATAAGGGGGAACTATATATTGAGCACAATGGACATAAACATGGGAACAACAGACACTGTGGACTACTAGAGCGGGGAGGGGCTGGAGACGGAGGAGGTTTGAAAAGCTACCTGTTGGGTACTGTGCTTACTATCTGGGTGCAATATACCCTTTTAACAAACCTGCCTGTGTACTCTCTGTATGTAAAAGTTGAAATTAAAAATAAAATGTCCTATTTTAGAGAAAACATGCCAGACACCTGTTACACAGCATGTATCATTACTCACTCATTACAATTATTTTCAGATTAAGGCAAGCTCATAGTTAAATTTTAATTGGGGTGATATAATACAGTGTGGGTTTTTTTTAGTAGTATATTTTATTTTAACAGTGTTCTGTATGACTTAAGTTTATACAATCATTAAAAGTCCGAGGGGGTCTCTGTAATTAGTCATACTTGATTGCATTTTATGAGTAGAATTATATGCCTTAGTGATGTTGGCAAATTTGGAGTTTTGCAAAGTTCTCAGGACAAATACCCTGGGGCTGTTGAGAGTCTAATATGTACGTAAAATAAAAGGCCATAATAAATAAAATCATATGAAGCTTATATATGTGTTTGTGTGTGTATATATATAATTATGAGTTTATAATGATTGCCAAATGAATAGTAACTATAAGTGATTTAAGGGGGTAATGCCTTCTTTATTCTACTTTGATCAACACCATATTTGGTTTACGTCTCTAGTGAGATAACGTTAATATTTTTATCTTGATACTTGAAAAATGCCCGCTTCACCTTCTGGTCCCTATTTTTTAAAAATCATTAATGGGTATTCACAGAAAAGAAAATTATTGTACAAGGGTTGAAAATATCAAGAAACAATAAATGGTCAGATTTTTGAAACATTTTCCCAAACTGTCTTTTGAGAGCCAAAATGGTATAGTAAAGTAAGGCTTAGAGTTTATCCTGAAGCAATAGACAAGGAAAAAAAAAATCAGAGAAAGAATGACAACTCTATACCTCTCGAACCTCAGACACTTTAGAGTAGAATTACCAGGACTGAGAATAGGAGGTACCCACTGCATAAAATGTATCCACCCATTCTCATTTGCATTGCTTTACATGGGTCCTTCTTGCTTTTGCAATACCTCTGGAAATGTACAATCAACTTCCTCACAACAGAGAGTCAGCAAATTTCTGGACAGTAGTGAGTTTTAGTAGGGAATGCCTTAGCTTAGACACATGAGAAGAAACTAGACGGTAGCAAAATCCATCCCATTGCATATGTCCTCAACTAGAAAATGTTAACACCTTCCAAGATTAACTAACTTTATGGCCAATAATTGGTCTTCAGAAAAAGAAAGCAACTATAAGCAAAATATAAGAGAATAGTATTTAAACAAAAACAATTTCAACATAGGGAGCTGACTAAACTATTAAATTTTAGAGAAAGGGTCAACATAAGATCACTACTTTTTTTTATTGTATTAACTATATATGGCCCCCAAACATAAATGAACATAATCTTGGCTGTATTTGGCTTTATTGCTTAAAAATGAATTATTCAAATTATCAACAGCTGTGGCTAAAGAAAAAAGGCCTTTGTCATCCAAACTAAGACTTACTCATTACCCTGATATTCCAAGGTATTTTTAAAAAGGCGTCATTTGTGGCAATATTTTATCTATGTTCTAAAAGATCTTAAAATTGGCAATTACTATCAATGAACATTTCTTGAATATGAAGAAACTGTATAGCATTTGTATTTAATGCATTGCTGATTGCTAAGTTACAGTTCCAATATTTTCATAGTGTCAAAATGATTATTTTATATATTTCTTTTTAAATAATAAAAGTGTCAAAAACGTTTTGGGAAAACTAAACTTTCTATTTTATTGTTACTTATTATTATTGCTTATTATTTAATCTTTTACATGTTAACATTATCAAAGGTCTAAAAAATTAATGATCCTTATTTTTACCTAAAACTAAAAAAAACCCAGTAAAGCAAATATTTATCAAATGCTCAATATTTTTTAAGCACTGTGAGCAATTATCTATCCTAGAATCTCCAATCTGAATACTGCATTACATTTGATGAAACATTAGATATGAAAACACAATAAGACAATTCAGTGATATAAGTCAAAACATGAATAGTGACCATACAAGTGGCCCAGAAAATTTGTGTTCTTTTTCATTTTTATTTTATTTTATTTTTTTGAGACAGAGTCTTGCTCTGTTGCCCAGGCTGGAGTGTAGTCGTGCAATCTCAGCTAGCTCCAACCTCTACCTCATGGGTTCAAGTGATTCTCCTGCCTTAGCCTCCCTAGTAGCTGGGATTACAGGTGTGTACCACCACACATGCATAATTTTTGTATTTTTAGTAGAGACGGGGTTTCACCATGTTGGCCAGGCTGGTCTCAAACTCCTGATGTCAGGTGTTCTGCCCGCCTCGGCCTCCAAAAGTATTGGGATTACAGGCGTGAGCCCCTGCACCCGGCCTTCCTGATCCTTTTAGGACCTTTACCCCCATTTTTTCAATGACATCCTATATGCACATACATGAGATGGAATTTGTGCTCTAAATTCTGAGAATGAAGAGTTTATTGGATTTGGGCAGAACAGGGAAGATGCTGAGTTGTTTGGTATTGATCAGAGAGAAAATATATTTATAGAGAAATCCATGTATAATGAAGTAATTATCAAGGTTATTTTGTGGCTGATATTAATTCAAGGGGCAGTTTATAATTCAGTCACATATTAAAGGACAAAAAAAGGACAAAAGAAAAATAAAATAGAGCAGATAGAATTGTGAAATGGGTTCCATTATTTGCACCATAAAGCTTAAGTAAATCAAATTATTGGGAATATTTTGAGATAGAGTTTAAAGTCTTTCTTGAGAGTCATGGTTAAAACCACAAGTTGTGGAGGAACTGATTGTGATTGTTGCCCCACCATGGGATTCCTCCCTATGGTAATGACATCAAAATGAAAAAAAAAAAAAACACAAGAAAATTATGCAGATTGTAATGAGAGTTGGAGTTGTTTATGATCTGGTTATCTCCACATCGGTGTGGGAAAGAACTGAGACATTACTGGGTCAAATCATGTCTGTGAGATAAAATGGAAGGTAAAAACAGTGAACACAAAGAGAAAGATTCAAAACAAGCTTTAGTCTCTTGCTCTTCCTTGCAGTAGGCCCTTGGAAAGTTGACGAATGCTGAAATAATTTTTAAAAACAGTGGATTTTAATCAGCATGAGTGTAAAAATAGTCTTGTTTACCACTGTATTCCCAACACATAGCATGATATCAGACACTCCGCAAATAATTATTCACTGCACATTCTAAACTACTATATTAGCATATCCTACTTCTAAGCGTTATCCTGAGATGGTAACTGAGCAATACAGCAATAAAGGATGTCACTGTGACCTCAGTCCAAGCCTAACACGCAGTTGAGCTCTGAACAACAATGTAACATCAAACAGTGACCCTGTTGTAACATGTTCTGGACTTGTCTAAGTTAAAGTTCAAATAAGATACCTCTAACCCTGGTTAATCTCTGAATGATGCATTTTATAAATAACAATATTTTTCTTTTATTTTTTAGAAAAGAAGCATTTATCAGGCAAGAAAAAGACAACATTGTTTCAAGAATAGTAATCAGTCAGTGGCACCCATCGTAATGAGAGGATTTATATCCCATTGTTTTCAGTTTAAATGTCAATGTGCATACATATAAACATTTGGAAAAACAGGTTTCCAGTAGATCATGTTATGTAAAGGTCATACAGACCTTGCAAATATTCCTGCAACTCTAACTAATCTAATCCAGTTCTTGAGTTCAAATATCAAATTATATCCCTTTCTGCCACCCAGAATTTTGAATGTCTGATATTCAGCGGGTTCCAAAAGTTTCACTTTTCATATTTTAAGGGCCCATATGAAGCCATATGCAATTAGCATATGCTGTATTGTGGCATGTTCTGTTAACATCAGCTCTTTGAATGAGGAAAAACTCTAACTGTTGAATCATCAAAACACTACGGCAGTATTTTACAACCTCAGTTTTGCATAATGTGAAGTAATATGCATGGCCTGCCCTCTCTAAATATGAGAGGCAATTTGTTTGGCTCCACATTTTATTTTGCTTTCAGGATTATACTACTTACTAACTTCAACAAAAGCAATATAATACGAAATATTGCCTCACAATACCACAGCTCTGTCCATCAATAGCAAAAATTCTCAATCTTAGCACCAGTGCCAGAAGATGAATCTCATTATGATAATTCAGTGATTGTATATGGATTCACATTTCCTAGCATACATAAGGGAATACAAAACAAACACAAGTAGGATAAGCAATCAGATAACTAAAGTTTTTTGTCAAAGATATTAAAGAGTATGTTAGGAACCATCTAATGTCATCTCCCTATTATTGTAAAAAATGGAAGCTCAGAATTTATATAACTAGCTCTAGGTCACACAGGTAGTTTGACGGCAAATCCTAGAGAATTCTACTGTTCATATTTCTTAAACAAATATTTCTTTCATTATACTTTATGTATTACAGCGATATTAACTACTACCAAGTCAGCACTAATTATAACTTGATAGGTTTAAAGGACTAAGCTAAAAATATTTAGAAAATTCATTTTGAGAATATTGAGCAATACGGTGGGATCCAAGGTGGCATGAAGGGTCAGAGTCTTAGTCTGAACTAGAATGCATGCCTGTAAGGCACATGCTAGAAATTTGTGCTCAAAAGAAGTGAGAAAAAAATGAATATTTAGTGAGGTTAATTCATAATTAGTCTATAGGATAAGGTGGAATAGAGAAACCATTCCTCCAGGGAGTTGAAAATTAGGGAATTGCATGTACAAATTCATTAGCTAAAATAAGGTTCTATTGTTTGAGGTTCTCAAAAGAAATCATTTCTCAATAATTATGTAAAAACTGAAATACAATTTTGAAAAGAATTTTTAGTACTAGCCATCAAAATTTTGGGCTCATTAAGTACAAACTATGTGTTTCAAACACCACTGATGGGATCTGCCATTGAGGAGCCCATGACTGAGATTCCAGACTGGTACATGCTATATCTGTACATCTGCATCCTCCAGGAAGATTTGAGGGCCTCAGAAACATTTTCCAAACTTTTATAACAAGGATCCTACGACTATTCGATCCAAGGAATCTTCAGAGCAAGGAAGCCAGCACCGGGGCTGTATCCGGGACAGCACGCTGACCCCTGACATGGGGAACAAATGAAAGGACCATAAAACCTAGTTTCTATAGCCTTGACTCACCACAGGTTTGTGCTCTCCTGCACAATGGCATAGGGCAACTTTACGTTTTTGTTGTGTTGTGCTGTTTGTTTGTTTTCTAAGCAAAGGACAGTCTCCTATATCATGCCAAATATAAAATTAAGACTGCATGAAATCTTAGAGATGCTCCTTAAGCTTTTGTGCAAATTAGATGGTTTGATTGAATCAATGTATGGTACAACCTAGTAAGTATCATTCTTGCATTCATTCAAAAGAATACGTGTTTCTAAAAATTTGCTAGTAAAATTAGCAGTGCATACTGGTGAACGATCACACACAGGAATCAGGAAACCTAGATACAGGTCTACCATTAACTAGCTGAGGCAACAGGAACTTTAAGCCCTTTTAACTGGCTTTTCTCATCTAAAGAATGGACGAAAAATGTGGGTTTTTGTGAGGAACAGAATTAATACTAAGCAAAAGTCCAGATCTGACTGTCTTAAATGTCAGTAATTATTTTTCTATTTAAAATAGTATATAGCATATATTAATGTACCACCAAAAATCATTTCAGGGACAAGCAGAGTCATACCATAATGATGTGTCAACACCTGAGGTACATGTAATTAATGCTACAGAAGGCCAGAAGACGAGAGATTAACATTGGCAATTTGATATTTAGAAAGTGTTTTAAAGGAAAAGTGAAATTGTGATGGACTATGAAACTCAGATTAGTAAGACTTGGACTAAATGAAAGACATCCTAATGATTCAGCAGGACTAAAAGTAAATATGGAAATGAACAAAACAGACTGAGTATTAGCATCCTAGAAAATTGAGAAAATACTGGAATAATCATTTGCCCATGGAAAAGCATATGACATGTACCTGCATACACATATATTCCATATATGCGTGTCTCTCTATGTATATTTACAGACATATACATATCACTTGCAGTCAGAAAACACTATTACTAACACTACAATTATATATACGTGGTGGGACTATAACATATTATTGTTTTCTTTGAAGTTCATTCAGATCACATACAATACTTGTAAATTTCCCATTAACGTACATATGCATACGTCTTAAATTGGGATATATAGTATATCATTTAATAGAGATGAAATTTTGTTAAAATTGGAATTCAAGAGATCTTCCTTTTATGTATTACATTTTTACTCAAATGGACCACTGCTAGTTAAGTTTCTTTCAAGTTTCTCTGATTCATCAAATGCCATTTGAGGACTTCATAAACATGCATTTAAATACAGGTTCCAGTGTATGACGAAGGTCACATCAGGCCATGGTGAAACAGGAAACACATGAAGATGCTGGAGTATTTCTTAAAATCATTTTGTTTTTTATTCCGTGATCAGGTTCTTCCAAGTTTTGGTGCTGATAAGGTCTTTTTCTTTTATATTACAATGATAAGAATCCCTAATTAGCAAAGTAAGAAAGAAAATGGCAACTCAAGGTTGATCTCTGATTTGTTTCTAGCCTGTTTTAAATTTAATTAAATCACAAAGTCTAAAAGTCCAGAGAGCACAAAACTAAGCTACATTAATTTGAACACATGACATAAGTTGGACTAGTATTTTTCAAGTTGTCTTCTACAAATCTCCCCAATTAAATTCAGCAAAATGATACTGGTATTACAGGTAAAAAAGAAAGTAACAGCCTAAAACATTTATTTTTTTTTGTCAAAAATATGTAATCTGTGAATCACAGGGATGAGTATTAATATTATATATGGGATGAAAATGAATTTAATTTCATTAGGATCAGGTTTTAAAGAACTAAACTAAGCCTGTTTGAATTTTTCTTTTTTATTTGATATACTACAGGTTCACAGGAAGTTTCCAAAAAAAAATGTATAGGGAGGTTGGAGGTCGTGTGTACCCTTCACCAAGGCTCACTCAATATTTACATCTTGCAAAACTGTAGTATAATATCAAAAGAATTGACATTGGTATAATCCATAAACCTTCAGATGTACACATTTATGTATGTATATATTGGTGTGTGCATGTGTATGTATATATAGTTATACACAAATTTACCACATAGATCACTTCATGCAAGCACAACACAAGTGGCAAATGTACCATCACCTCAAGACACCCCATGTTACCCTTTCATAGACCACCCACTACCTTCCCCCAAACCATGTCATATTATGCTGAGTGAAAGAAACCAATCAGAAGGGACTACATACAACATGATTCAATTTACATCAAGACAATGTCACCCAAATCCTTAGAGACAGAAAGCAGTTTAGTGGTTGCCAACAGCTGAGTGAGGAAGAAGTATGGACTAACTGATAAATGGATACAGTAATCCCTTTTGGGGTAATGAAAATATTCTGGACCAAAATAGAGATGATGGTTGCACACCACTGAGAGTGTACTAAATGCTACTGAACTGTACACTTTAAAATGGCTAATTTTATGTTATGTGAATTTTACCTCAATCAAAAAAATCCAATCTGATGGCCCTCTGACTGTCACTGTGAGAGGCCAGAATTCCAGGGCAAAGTCTGCAGTTCCCTGAGAACTCACAAGCAGACACCTCCTTATGAAACGTGTGCCCTGGAAATTTCCTTCACGACATGTTTACGACTCCTGGACATTTTGGGCTGAACAGTTACAAGAGAAGCTAGTCATGCTCAATCATATTTTGCTTCCATAGCATTTCTCCACCCTCAACTTTCTACTCCTTTTCATAGACACACACACAAACACATTCCGCTATATCTGTGGATCCAACCTCTGAGCCCTCAAGGTGGAGTTGTTCACAAGTGGGTAACCACTCATCTATTTGCCATAATAATGTTACTTCAGAAATGATAGACAAATGGAGGCCAGGTGCAGTGGGTCACACCTGTAATCTCAGCATTTCGAGAAGTCGAGGCAGGAGGACTGCTGGAGATCAGGAGATAGAGACCAGTCTGTCAACATAGTGAGACCCTGTCTACACAAAACAGTTAAAAAATTGTGGGCCAGGTGTGGTGGTACGTGCCTGTAGCCCCAGCTATTCAGATGGCAGAGGAAAGGGTATCACTTTAGCCCAGGAGTTCAAGGCTGCCGTGATCTATGATCACACCACTGCACTCTAGCCTGGGCAACAGTGAGCGAACCTGTCTCAAAAACACATGAACAAAAATAAATGGAAACATGCAATATACATTCATTTTAGATTGTTACTTTTTCTATTTTTAATTTCAACTTTTATTTTAGATCCAGGGGGTACACATGCAGGTTTGTTATAAGAGTATATTATGTGATACTTAAGTCTGTGGTACAATTGAACTCATCAGCTACGTGGTGAACATAGTACTCAATAGGTAGCTTTTCAAACTTTGGCCCTTTCTCCCTCCTCTTGATTGTAGTCCCCGGAGTCTATTGTTCCCATCTTTATTTTCATGTGTACCCAATGTTTAGCTCCTACTTATAAGTGAGAATATGTGGTGTTTGGTTTTCTCTTTCTGCGTTAATTCACTTAGGATAATGTCCTCCAGCTCCATCCATGTTCTGCAAAAGACATGATTTTCTTCTCTTTTTTAATTGCTGCATAGGATTTCATGATCTGTATGTACCATATTTTCTTTATCCAATCAATCATTGTGGACATGTAGGTTGATTCCACATCTTTGCTATTGTGAATAGTGCTGTAATGAACATACCAGTGCATATGTCTTTTTGGTAGAATAACCTATTTTCCTTTGTTTATATACTCAGTAATGAGATTGCTGGGTCAGGTAGTATTCCCACTTTTAGTTCTTCAAAAAATCTCCAAACTGCTTTCCACAGTAGCTGACCTAATTTACACTCCCACCAAGAGTACAGTAAAAAAGGACAAAAAGAATATCACTATGTGATGATGAAGGGTATAATTCAACAAGAAAACTATCATAAATATATATTCATCCAGCATTGGCACACCAATGTCCTAAATCAAGTACTTTTCGAGACCTATGAAGACTTAGAAAGCCACACAGTAATAATGGGGACTTCAACATCCTACTGATAGTGTTAAACAGATCACCAAGGCAGAAAACTAACAAAGAAACCATAGATTAGGATTAAATTTGACCTTGACCAACTAGACCTAATAGACATCTACATACTACTTCATCCCAAACCACAGAATATACATTCTTCTCATCTGCACACAGAACATACTCCAAGATCAACCACATGCTCAGCCATAAAGCAAATCTCAATAAATTTCAAAAACTGAAATAAAAGCAAGGAAATTATTGGACCACAGAATAAAAATAGATATCAATACCAAGAGGATCTCTCAAAACCACACAATTACATGGAAACCAAACAACTTGCTCCTGAATGACTTTTGGGTGAACAACAAAATTAAGCAGAGATTGTTAATTTTTTTTCACTCAGTATAAATCACAATAGGTTTATCCAATAGTTAATTCCTTTTTATTGCTGAGTAGTATTCCATGGTATGCATGCACCACCATTTTTTTTTTTACTTAAAGCTTTTGCTTATTGAAGGACTTTTTTGGGTTTTGGTACTATGAACAAGGCTGCTATGAATATTTGTGAATACATTTCTGTACGAAAACAAGTTTTCATTTTTTAAGAATGATTAAGAGAGCAATTGCTGTGTCGTATGGTAAGTGCATTTTTAGTTTCAAAATGAACTGCCAAACTATTTTCCAGTGTGGCTACACCATTTTACATTCCCACCAGCAATGTATGACTCACCTACTTTCTCTGCTTTCTTGCCAGCACCTGGTGTCTATTTTCTTATTTTAGTCATTTTGACTACTGTGTAATAATGTCTCACTTTGGTTTTAATTCCCATTTTATTAGTGGTTATTGATGTTGAACATTTCTTAATGCACTTATATATGCCATCTGTATATCCTTATTGGTGAAACATATATGGCTATCTTTGGTCCATTTTCTTATTGGATTTTTAAAATGTTGAGTTTTGAGAGTTCTTTATATATTCTAGATACTAGTTCTTGATATGTAGATACTAAATATGTGATTTGCCAATATTTGCTCCCAGTCTGTAGCTCGTATTTCATTTTTTGTTATTTTGAGAGTGCAGTGATGTGATCTCGGCTCACTGCAACGTCTGCCTCCTGGGCTCAAGTGATTCTCGTGCCTCAGCTTCCTGAATAGCTGGTGCTACAGGTGTGCACCACTACACTCAGCTAATTTTTGTATTTTTACTAGAGACAGAGTTTCATCATGTTGGCCAGACTGGTCTCAAACTCCTGAGCTTAAGCGATCCATCCGCCTCGGCCTCCCAAGGTGATGGTATTACAGGCATGAACCACCATGCCCGGTTGTATTTCTCCTTAACAGAATATTTTGTGTAGCAAAAGTTTTTAATTTTAATGAGGTTCACTTTATCAAATTTTCCTTTTATAGATTGTGACTTTGGTGTCAAGTCTAAGAACGCTTTGTTTAACTTTAGATCTGAAATATGTTCTGTTTTTGAATAAGGTTTACAGTTTAATTTCTTGTGATGTTTAGATCAAGGTGTTTTTTTGATTGTTTTCTACCTATGGGTGTTTGATTACTACAACACCATTTATTAAAAAGGCTAACCCTCCTCTACTGGATTCCTGCTTTGTCAAAAAGAAAGGGACACAAGGAAAATTTGGAGGGAATTGTTTGTTATTTGATTGTGTTGATGGTTTCACAGGTATATGAACATGTCCAAACTCATCAAATTATATATTTTAAATATGTGTAGATTTTTGTATATCAATTATATTTTAATTAAGCTGTAAAAATTAATAAATTGGGCATATATTTGTGGATCTATTTCTGGGTTCTCTGTTTCATTGATGCATGAGCCTGCACACCACCAGTATCATACTGTCTAGAATACTGCTGCTATATAATTAACTTTAGCATAGAAGGGAGGAAGAATAAAAATTAGCTGGGTGTCGTGGTGCGCACCCGTAATCCAGCTACTTGGGAGGCTGAGGCATGAGGGTCGCTTGAACCTGGAAGGCAGAGGTTGCAGTGAATCCAGATCGCACCATTGCCCTCCAGCCTGGGAGACAGAGATCTCCTACACCTGGCTAATTTTTATATTTTTAGTAGAGACTGGGGTTTCACCATGTCACTCAGGCTGGTCTTGAACTTCTGACCTCAGGTGATTCATCCTCCTTGGTCTCCCAAAGTGCTGGAATTACAGGTATGAGCCACCATGCCTGGCCCATTGTGGAGAACTTTTGTGTCTAGGTTGAGGTACTACTTTTATTTGGTTTGAACATCGAGGTAATATGACCTCATAATATGAGTTGGAAAGTTTTCCCTCGCTTCTATTTTCTGGAAGATATTATGTAAAATGGTGTTCATTCTTTAAATGTTTTTAGAAATCTCCAGTGAATTTATCCAAGCATACAAATTGTTTTTCCACAGCTTTAAAATTATGAATTCAAATTCTTCAATAGTAATTGGATTATTAGATTATCTACTTTATGTTTGTTGAGTTTTGATAGTTTGTGTTTTTTTGAGAAATTGGTACTTTTTTCTAATTTGTAGCAATTATAAGCATATAAAATTTTTGTCTTTTCCTTTAGTTTTCACAGTTATACCTATGGTGTGTATTGCCATGCAATTATTTAGGCATATTCTGTTTGGGGGTTCACTCAGCTTTATTTATGTGTAAGTTTGTGTCTTTTACCAAATATAAGAATGTATTACCCATTATTTTTGGTAATATTATTTTAATCTCATTTACTTTATACTCTTTTCCTGGGACTACGATGATATATATGTTGGATTTTTGGCTATTGTCCCAAAGGTTTCTGAGGCTCTGTTCATTCAAAACAAAAATTCTGTGCTCTATTTTTCAGACTGGATATATTCTATCGATGTGTCTTTAAGTCCACTGATTTTATCCTCTGTCTCCTTCACTCTATTACTGAGTCCATAGAGCAGTTTTAATTTTCTATTACAGTTATTAAAATTGTTTTTAGTTTTATACATCACATTTTGTTTTTAACCTCTATTTATTTGCAGATGATTTCTAATTTTTGTTTTTTCAAGAGAGTTGTATTTGCCTGGTTAAGTATTTTTTTTTGTCTTCTACTTTATTTTATTGATTATCTATTTATTTATTTATTTATTTATTTATTTATTTAGATACAGGGTCTTGCTCTGTCACCCAGGCTGAAGTGCACTGGTGTGATGCCGGCTCACTGCAACCTGCACCTCCCAGGTTCAAGCGATTCTCCTGCCTCAGCCTCCTGAGTAGCTGGGATTACAGGCACACACCACCATGCCCAACTAATTTTTGTATTTTTAGTAGAGACAGGGTTTTACTATGTTGACCAGTCTGGTCTTGAATTCCTGACCTCAGGTGATCTGCCCATCTGGGCCTCCCAAACTGCTGGGATTACAGGTGTGAGCCACCACGCCTGGCTTGACTTCTACTTTAAAATTCTTGTCAGATAATTTTAACATCTGATTACCTAAGCAATGGCATTAGTAGATGTCTTTTCTCATTCTAGTTTTGTTTGTTTTGGTTCTTAGTATGCAGGTGATTTTTGATGGTACTCTGGACATTTTGTCCATTATATATGCAGAATCAGAATCTGGATCTTATCTCAGTCTTTTATTTTAGCAGATATTTACCATACATAGTTCAATACACAGGTACCATACTACTTTTATGGGCTGTGGTTCCAAAGAGAGCTTTATTTTTAGAGTATTTCTTGCGTTATTGTGACCTGCTTCATTTATCTAGTGATGTTGGAACTCTAAAAAATCCTTGATAGTACTCTCTGAGTGGGCAGAAGGAGTTCCCCAGACTAGGATGCTGGTGCTGCTAGGTGGAGTAGGGCTTTCTTAGATCTCTAGAGACAAAAGTGCTTCCTAGATAGGATGATTGTGTTAGAATTCCTATGCTGGTACACTTCAGCTGCTCCAATATCTCTGGGTGAAAGTGGAGGGATTCTCATGGCCACAGGGTCCAAGTGGCTTCCCAGCTTGTCACTTTGTGGTGGATAGCCTTACTAGTGCTCTGTGTTTGCCCAGGTATATCTGGGTAGGGAAGAGAAGTCTTAAGTCTGTAGGGCCAAAGATGCTTTCTGAACCAGGTCACTTATTAGGATTGTGTCTCTTGTAATTTCTGTCTTTCTACTTTGATGTCTTCCTGTTGGAAAAGGGAGTCTCAGTTCTGCAGGGATGAAAAGGCTTCAATGGTTAGGACACATGGCAAGATCTCCATGCCTGTTGGGAACAGACAGTGCTTTCTGGATGGGATTTTGTTCTTAAGGGATCCCTCTTCTAGTACCCTTGGCCACTTCAGTATCTCTGTGCAACAGAGGGCAGCCTCAGACCCACAGGAACAAAGAGGTTTCCAGGACTAGGACACTCAGAGTAGTAAAGTCCCTTGTGGCACTTCCACCCAGCCACCTATTTATTTCCTATGTTAAGTGAGGGTGTCTTAGGCCTGCAGGGACAAAGAGGCTTCTGAGATTGGGCCACTTTCTGTGGCAAAATTCCTCTAACCAATGCTGCCAGTTGTCTCTACTTTTCAGCACAGCATGGTAGTCTTAAATCCCTGGGAAAGAAAAGGCACTTACCCTGGCTGCTTATTGTTAGAAGAGCTCCCATTCGATAATCCTTGCCAGTTTTATCAGGCTCATCCAGTGTTGTCTGAGAGACTCCTATTCAATTCAGAGAGGAAACTAGCTGGGCTGCCTTCTTTTACCTTTTGTTACTAGGCTTGAAAGTCAGAAAATGACAGGTCGGGGTCCCCATCTTCTGTTGGATAGGGGCACATATAAGAATATACTGCAGTTTGTTTTCTTCTAGTCCTAGGGTCTCAAAGCAGTTTGCTTTTGTCTGACTACCCTTTACAATTTTCTTTTGATGGCCTCTTGCTTTATTTATAGGTTTTATTGTTCTTCTTCACTATGAGGAGCAGGGAAAAATCAGTTTATGCCATCTTGTCCAAATTGGAATTCTCAGTCTTGTTTTAATATGTTTTAATGGGTGATTCGGGTAACTTTACTCTAAAAATGTGCAAACCTTCTAAAAAGAGATGTTACAAAACCTAAATATACATTTAATTATACCATGCTGTGTGTAGAGTTGCTGGTAACTATTGAAATCACAAGTGCATGTCAGCCTTTGATGTTAATAAGAAATAAAACATCAACTTGGCTGGGTGCAGTGGCTCACACCCGTAATCCCAGCACTTTGGGAGGCTGAGGCGGGTGGATTACCTGAGGTCAGGAGTACGAGACCAGCCTGGCCAACATGGTGAAACCCCATCTCTACTAAAAATACAAAAAGTTAGCCAAGCGTGGTGGTGGGTGCCTGTAATCCCAGCTACTCAGGAAGCTGATGTGGAAGAATCACTTGAACCTGAGAGGCAGAGGTTGCAGTGAGCCAAGATCGCACCATTGCACTCCAGCCTGGGTGACAAGAGCGAAACTCCATCTCAAAGAAAAAACAAAACAAAAAACCATCAACTATACCAAGTGATGAGTAGTATGACTGTACTAGGTATGTCGGCATTCATTATATATTTAGGACGTATTTAGGCAACCTAATTAAAAATAGTGCCAACAATAAAAATATCTCAATTTACAGAAATATATGAAAGTTTAATATGTAGATTCTATTTTAGTAGTTAATTTTATGAAAACATTTGTCAAAATTATGCCAACAAAAATATCTACCAACTTGAAATTACTGACTAGTACATGACTATACTTATATATATAAAATACACATCTAGTATACGATAAAGTATTCATTAATCATTTACGTCTCTTGTTTGAGCAACACTGGGAATTCGATAAGCACCTAACATACTGCCTAAGACTTTCTACAGATGTTTTAGCCAAGGTCAAGACTGGCTATTAATAAGACATCTAAAACGTTTAATGAAGCACAATTGGTTTGAAAATAAAAAGATGATACAAGAATCAGGTTTTTCTTAACAATCAGTGCTTTTTATGAATGAAAGGACATAACAATGCATAGGAAACATTGATTAATTTTTGAAAATTTTAGTTTCCAAATTCTCAATTAAACACAAGATAAAAATACTTAACTTTTGAAGACAGGTGAATAGAAGGTAATTTTTGCTGAGCCACTTCTACTTTTTTTTTTGTTCAATATTTTATTCTATGCTTTTTATCATGGCTTACACGAACTTTCATAATCTTGCTGCAATATTTTTTACTTACTATCAATGCTTTCTTCAAATTTGGTATAGTATATTTTTCAGCCTTTCCTTCTTGTCTCCAGTTACAGGCCCTTTTATGAGCCTGTCATGTTGTTTTTCTATCTCAATTCAAAATTCAAAAGCAAAGACCTTAAAAATCATCTATTTTTTGTCCTTATGCTTAATTCAGAGCATAGCACACAGATATTCCCAATACGTTCTCAGTAAAGGTACTGAGCTTTGATTTTTAAAAGTAAGTAATAATAAACCTGTGAGAGAGGAGCAGCTTTTTCCTTTGAAAATTGTGGTTTAAATGCAGTGAGGGGTATTAATGACTCTCCATAAATGACTTCCTATTTCACTGAAGTGTTTAATAAGGTCGTTAAAACAGTACTTCATAGCATCCTGCTCTTCAAAGCAACATCTGTGGCTCTTTTTGGTTCCTATTAAGTGATAAATAACAACGGGATTTTGGTTCATGTAAGGACCTAAAACAGGAGAGTTGGTTAAGCTATTGATACATGTTGCTTTGTAATTGGGCTGATGTTATTTTACTTTATTGTGTTCAAAATTGACACTGGCATTTTGTCAATTACCCTTTTTCTCAACTTTCAAAGTACATTTTTTAAAAAAGAAAACCATATATGAAGCTTAGATTATGTAATATAATGAACCAGTCATTATTCTTCTCATCTATTTAAATCATAAATTCCAAAAAGTTTAATATTAATTCATTTGTGTGTACCTTATAATGTAGTGGAAAGGCAAACTTGATACATTTAATGCCGTAATATTACATATTGATGCATTTGTAATTCAAAGTAACATCATGATAGAAACAAACATACATGGGAAGTCATTAAAAACATTTTTGTTTGTAAGGATTTTGAAAATTGGAGGATCAAATAATACAACTCAAAATTCTTTCAGTCAAAGTAATGGGGAACAAGAAACACACCAAATAAGAGATATTTGGGGAGCTCTACTCAGTCCATAATTTTTCTCCCTTCTCTGAGAACTATCACCCTCCACTCAAACAATTCATAAGCTGAGTGCTTGGTATCATGTTTGTACCGAGTGACATTTGCCTCTAGGCCAAGGCTGATTGGACCAACACTGGGATCTGATTCAACTTGGTACAAACAGATGCAATTCCTGAAAGACTTGACCTGAGACTCATAAAATGAGAATTTGTGCAGTCAATCATTCTTAGCAGCATACAATTATGGAGATAGCCCATGGCCCCATCATTCCCATTGCCTGTAGGTTAAATTTTTCTTGGATTCTACTAGTAGATAATCCAGAGTATGCACATATACACCTTGAATTGTGAATTGTATTTTGTTTGGGTTTCTGTTTCTAACAAGAAAGAAAGGCATTATTGATATTTACAAGACGACTTAAAATCAGGTATATTTCAAAAAAAGATGACACTACTTGAGACACTAAACAGGGAACAAAAATATTACCAACACATTATCATGATGTAGATATGATTTCTTCAAGAAGCTTTGGAGCATATTAATATTTAGTTTGGTAGATTATCTGAACAGGACTATATGATAAGGAACACTGTATAATGTTCCTCCAAAATATATGTTAATAACAATAAGAGCTTTTATAAAAATTCTTATTTTATGTAACTAGAATTTTACGTACAACTTAAGAATAATATAGATGTTATATCTCATTTATATATCAATGTAAAAGTTAATTGGTTGATATAAAATACATTCAACATACTCAACTTATTTTCTTTTGAGAAAGGTAAAATTAGAGAAGTCCAGAGAATTACATGAGTACATAGCTCCAGGAAATCACAGTTACTAATAACCTGTCCTAATTTACTGTGAATACTCTAACGATAAAAGAAAATGATTCAAATACATGTGAAGACACTTTTACTTCCTCATCTCCAAGCCTGTTCTCCTGCTCTCCTCTTTATAACTGGCCATAATATATGAATTTTATGTTCATTAATTTAGCCCAATTGTTCTGCTTTCCACATATATTTCTATATCCATAAACACTACATAATCTTGATGTTGTTGTGTATGTATGTGTGTATGTTCATTACAAATTTACTTGAGTGCTTGGCATCCTTCATAGAGCTAATGAGCTATCATTAAGAATCCATGTTGTTCCACTCCATACTCAGGTAGTATCACTGACAGGGTGTTCAGCCTGTAATTATATTTTATAGCTCTTCTTTCATGCAGGTATGGTTATTTGGTTTGTTTCTCCCAGTAGAATATGAGCGGAAGTAATTTGTGTCAATTCTGAGCTTGAGATTTTAAAAAGCTAGTATATCTTCTCTGTTGTTTCTTTCCCATTCTATGGATGTATGCAGATTACTCTGAGATTGAAGAGATGGGAGGAACAGTAAGATGGAAGATGTCTGGATCCTTGCATCATCATATGCAGGAAAGCAACATGCTTCCATAGACTGCCCTGGACTGTGACATGAGCAAACAATAAATATCTATTGTGTTAAGGCACTGAAATTTTGGGTTTGGTTTGCTATGCTAGCTAGTACTAAAAGAATGAATATACTATCATCCTTTCCAATCATTCTACAACTTTCCTTTTTCACTCAATATTATATATTTGGGTTACATAGTTATTGTTAGATATGGATCTAATTAATACGGGGTTTTTCAAAAGTGGCACTATTAACATTTTAGACTGGATAACTGTTTGTTGTGGGGAGGCCATCCTTTGCATTGTAGAATGTTCACCAGAATCTCTAGCTTCTACCTACTAGATGCCAGTACAATACTACCACTCACACAGTAATTACAATAAAAAAAATCTCCAGACATTGTCAAATGTCTTATTCATGGCCAAAATCATGCCTCGTTGAGAACCACTTATCTAATACATTCTTTTTAGCTGCTTGATAGTATTTCACCACATGCATCAAGGATATTTATTATATTTTTACACTATTGAACAATAAATATCCTTGTAACTGATTTTTAGCTGAATTATGATACTCATACTAGCTACCTAAGAAGAAATGCCTTTTCTTCAATATCAATAAAAAGCAAAGCATAAAATTATATAGATGTGAAAAGTAAGGAACAGTTAAAAAGAGAGGAGTAGAATTTAAAGCCCGAGGCCAGTGCAAAAATAGAAGATGAACTCTAAACTGGGACACAATCACACCTTAGCTGTTAATTTAAGTAATGGATGTTTTTGAGTTGGGAATATTAGCTAACTGGGACCACAGTCCACCATCAGGCAATCCTTTATGGTTCTTATCTTCTTCAAAACAATTCCTACCATTCAACTCATCTGCAAAGCCTGTCAGTGCTCCCTGCAAATAATACTTCATGTGAGGCTACTTTCTTTCCATCATAAGTGCCACCACCTTTGTCAAAGCCACCTGCAAAAGTGAAAGAGCCCCCTCAAGGGTAATGGGCTTTCCAGCCTTCTGGAAAGCTGGCTGAGCCACTGATGATGATGTGGCCTTTTTATTCTAAGTTTAGTTTAAGGACTGCAAAAAACAGATATTTATGTAAATATTCTCTTGAATGGAAGTGCCTAGATGATTAGTTCAAATTATTTTGAGTGGTAATGTAATATCCAAGTTCAACACAGTAAGGTAAACATAAAGATTTTACTTTCTATAACTAGGCAGATTTTACATTGGGCCTTTATTGCCATGGGTGCCAAACTACTAGGGAATCCAATGGGCCAGGAGAAACCATATTTCCGAATAGGATATCTGTTCCTGTTTATGTGGTCATCCAGTTTTTGAAATTCTTTAACTAAATTAATTGTAAACATCATCTAACCTTATTGTATAGATAAACGTAATTTATTTCAGCCAACTTGTACCCAACATAAAACTCTGTATCTCCTGAAATCTTGCCCTCTCGATATTCTTCTCACTGCAAACAGCATCAGAGTAATTCCCAAGTGTACATCACACTGTGACATTCCCTCAAATTCTTGATTGGCTTCCTATGGACCTGAGGATTAAGTTAAAACACTTTCTAGATTCAGAAGTCTCCCGTCAAACTTTCCTACCTCGTTTCATGTCTCCACAGATTCTGGCCTCTATCAGTTCCCTAAATTTGCTAATCCTTTGAATCTTAAGAGCCATTGTATATGTTATTTCTCTGTAGTGAATGTCCTCTTTTTCCTTCTCCCTCCAATTTTTATAGTTCAGAGTGTCTCAGCATAAATATCACCTTTTCAGAAAGGTCATTAGATCATTAAGGACTAAAACCAAGAAACGATAGCTGTTGTTGTATTTTTTATTCTTGTGGAATATGACAACTATCTTGTACAGTGCCTAAAGTCCAAAAGGGCTCAGTTACTACAGAGACAAGCAAATATGACCTGAGCTACAAACAAAATTACATCCAAAGTCTCAAGAGAAAGTTGACATTGTGAAATTTCTAAGTTTATAGACAACGTTAAACAAGGAAGTCATTAGGCTTGTCCCTGTCAATTTTTAACAATAAAGTTATTTCTAACTTGCAACAACAAAATATCGTATTTTTAAATTAAAAAATATTCATTTGAGAAGCTGCTGCAGGAAAATAACTTTGAATTGCAAGTATATAGAAAATGTTCTGAGCCCTAGGTACTCTTTATTTCCTCTGAAAATAATTGTTTTTGGCTGGGCACGGTGGCTCACGCCTGTAATCCCAGTACTTTGGGAGGTTGAGGCAAGTAGATCATGAGGTCAGGAGATCAAGACCATCCTGGCCAACATGGTGAAACCCCCATCTCTACTAAAAATACAAAAAAAATTAGGTGGGCATGGTGGTGCACGCCTGTAGTCTCGGCTACTCAGGAGGCTGAGGCAGGAGAGTTGCTTGAACCCAGGAGGCAGAGATTGCAGTGAGCCCAGATCATGCCACTGCACTCCAGCCTGGGCGACAGTGCAAGACTCTAAAAAAATTGTTTTCAAGGGATACTGTTTTGAAAGATAATTTTTAAAAATAATGTGTAAATTCTCTTTCACAAAAGAGCCCTAAGCCATGCTAAAATAAAGATGTAAGTAGAATATGGGATTTGAGTCTTTTTTTCAATCCAACAAAATTTCAGAGTAAAATATTTTTGGAAGTATCCAATATTTGTTTAGTTTCACGTACAAAGGCACTATTTATATTCAATATATTTTAAAAGCTATATATACATGTTCTATAAGATCATCAGCACTAATATAATTATTTTTCAAAAACTGTTTTCTAAGTATTTGACAATAAGAAAATTCTCTTAGATGGTTTTTCAAGAAAGACCATGTTTTAATATAATTCTAAGTTAAGATGAATTCATAACACAAGACATTTTTGTATCTGTCAGCAAAGAGTCTTTACTTGAAAAGTAGTTATTCAAAGTCTGTATCCTTAAATATAACATTCCAGATAGCTTTTTCTTTCAAGTCTTTTATTTCCAAAAGACTTTCTGTGGATTATCTATTATAGTTACTAACAAAATAATCATTCACACCAGGCAATTATTTCCTGGTATTTGATAAAACCATTTCAAGAATGATTTCCTGAAAAATAAAAACAGCTGATATTTAAAGTCAACCATTTCCTGCAGAATAAGTAATTATTTAAAATGAAATAACTTTTAAGTGAGCGGATATATTCCAAGTACATATTTTCTGCTGCTTACTGAACAAGTCCACCTCAAACTTAACATGACACGAATAAAAACCAAAACAAAACAAATTCCACCCCAAATATGCTCCTCCTCATCTATATCTCACCTTGGTAAATGAAACTACCATTTATTAAGCCTCTCTTGTCAGAACTTTGCCACATCTAGGATTTCTGTCTTTCACACTTTCATTTAATCAAGCTTCAAGACACGTAGATTCTACCATCAAAAAGTGTTTTTAAACAAGCCTATTGTTACTATTTAAATCAAAATCATAATACATTCATGACTTTATAACTACTATGATCTCCTACTGGTCTTTCATCTTTTCTCAGCCTGCTGAAACTCCAATCCCTATATAAGTATCTTTACTCCCCAAAAAAATCCCTCCTCCACATGAACTCATAATGGGCTTTAAAAAGATAATGATGTCATTCCATTTGACTAAATCTCATCAATGCCTTCTTATTTTTCTTGTTATAAAATGCAGAATGCTAAACACAAAATATAGGATGCTGCATGAGGTAATCCCTGTTCCCATTCCTCCCCCAACCCAAGTTGATTCATTCATCTTTCCTCATTCTAGCCACGCCTGCCTTTAGTTCCTCAAATATACTTGCTTCTTTATGTCTCAGGTCTTTAATACATGCAAGCTATACAAGCCAGAAAACATTTTACCACCATACTCAAGTAATATAAACTAGACAAGTGCATACAGTGTCTTTAATTCCTGGTCAATTTTTATCTTCAAGTGAACTTTACTGGAGGTGAAAGCTTTTGTTTCCTTGATTTACATGGTCACAAAATAATGTAAAGCTGCCAGAAAGTCTAACTTCTTTCCTCCTAGCTTAAAAATACATCAAAATATCCTTCATTCTTAAAAAAAAAAAGAAAAAAGAAACAAAAACCAAACAACAACAACAAAAACAGAAGATGCATCTTCATAAAAAGATTACATCTTTTGAATATAAAAGCAGTGTTTCTCAAACAACTGGTATATTCTCAACATATGTATTTCCCACCAATTATGCTGCTATTAATCCCTATGTAGTGCCTTGTAATCACACTGATATTCTCATTATTTTGTCTTGAATTAAAAAGGCTTTTTATTATTTCATTGCAAAAAGTTACATATAAATCAAAAGAAAAAAATTTATAATTTTATCACCAAGACATAGACACTCAATTTATTTGGAGACTATTTCTAACAGACACACTTTTGTGTGTGTCTCTGTCTTCATCTTTCCCACATTCTGCTTCAATATATCTTACCCTAAAAATCATACTACATATATTGTTTTATAACTCACTTGTAATATATTTTAATACTTTACGGACATGTTTCTACTTTTATATACTGAAACAATTCAATAATTTGATGACTGCATAATTTGCGATTTTATAAATCTTATATAATTTATTTGATCACACTTGTATTAGGGAATAAGATGTAACCCATTTGTATATTTATGCAAATTACATATGCCTATTTTAACATTTAATACATATTGTCTATATTATCTCAAGTAAATTTATAAGAACGTATAGATTCTACTACTAATACTACACAAGACTTTCTATTTTCGACAGTCCTGGGAGTAATTACCATGCTGGGTTTATTTTCATTCCCTTCTCAAAAACTTCTGTAACAATCTTTGGGTTTTTTGTCATGTCTCTCTTCACACCTACATCACCTTTAAAACAAAGAGTTGGGACTCATTTTGGAATTACTTTTTATAAAGCTCAAAGTCAATTACATTATATTTACTACCATCAGAAGATGCAAATTTTCCTCAACACTTCCTGGTTGTTGGAACCTAAAAACTATTTTAAAAGAGTAGTGAAGATAAAATCTATGTTGAAATGAATAAAATTGATTTATTATGAATATCGTATTTTATAAAATAGAAATGTATCAACGAAAGATCGTAAGTTAACACTTTAAAATGTGTGTTATTTGTAAACAGATATACATATTCAAAAGATCTCCAAAGTAGTACATTGATTCTTATCCAAATTTGATTTGAGAGCTATTGGTTTGAAATTTGTAATGCAAATTATGATGGTGGTAGGGATTTCCTAGGCCAGGTTTTTTTTTAATGTACAACTGAATGTATAAATTCTACAAAAACATAGAATACAATCCTGGATTTTGGATTCCAGAAATAGTGGACCACACTGTATAAGTCATTGAATTAATGAAATGAGAAGATGTATAAAAGCTGAAGAAAAAAAGAAAATATAAAAAGGTAGAGATGACTGAAGAAAAAGCAGATGCTAGAACAAGATTCTGAAGTATTTGTTTTGGGTTTTGCTTTTATCTATCATCTATTAAACCCTGTTTCAGTTGACTCCTACCCTATTCTGTAACCTCATCTCCCATTTTTGTTCTTACCATTGCCCTCCTCCTTTTGTGCTTCCTGTTTTCCTGTATAGAATTCTGTTCTCTAGATTTTCACATGTATAGGTCGGCCTATTATCTCAAGTATAAGCTAAGATACCACTGCTTCATAATGGTTTTCCCTTTCCTTTGACTTTAGAAGCCCTTAAATCCAGATTCACTCACTATAGGTTATATGATTATCACTCAAAATCACAGTCTTTAAATATTTGACTTTTATCTATCTCTTCCCAATAGAAAGTAAGCTCTGTGAAAACAAGGCAATGTCTCTTTTTCACCCCAGACTTGTCAGTGCCTAATATAGTACCTTGGCCATAGCAGGTTGTCAGTGACTCTTTCTTGTATTCACTGAGATTCGAATTGGGCTACAAGTGACAGAAAATCCAAAATAACCAATATCAGGAACAATGGAAGTCTGTATCTTTCTCAGATAAGAAGAGACAGTTGAGACAGTGGCTCCATGATCATCAAGGACATGGACAGTTCATATTATTAGTTTGTCTTCTTCAACATGCAACTTCCATGTTGTAGTCCAGATGACTATTCCAGCTCCAACCTTTACATTACCATTCTAAGTAGCAGTGAGAAAGAATGGGAAGATAGGGAAGATTGACTTCTTTTCCTAGAAGTTTCACACATTAATTTTTATTGTGTCCTATCAGAACAAGGTCCCATGATCATACCCAGCTGCAATGGAGGATGAAAAATGTAAACTTTATTGTAGGATGTTCACTTAAGCCCTCTCTTGACACCTGCCTCTAGGCTAAACATATAAAATGAACCCATTTCTCACTAACTCACCCCAAACCAATAATTCATAATGTAGCTAATATTAGGTATGTGTCCAAAGAAAGATATCTGCCCAGATGTTTTCTGTTCTTCCTCACTAAGAGGTAAGGGGTCAGTTTCATTCCTCTGCATGTGGTCTCAACTTATCTCTGCACCATTTGTTTAAAAGATGATTCTTTCTTATTTTCCGCATCTCCCTCGATTTATGAGAGGAAGAATCTGTACTAGGCGTAATAGCTCAGGAGATATGGAAGCAGCCACATCTCTTCAGCTATGACCAGATGTGGTGATATGCCACAGTAGCTTCTGCTGATGAGTAAAAAGAAGAGAATCACATAGAAGAAGCACCCTGGTTTTGGCCATGTCTATCCAGAGTAATGTTTCTGTCACACAGAGCTAGAGAGAGCGGGGTCAGGGTGGGGTTGTTGCTCAAATGTCATAGACTTTCACTTTAGCAAGTTGTCTTTTTTTGGAATAAACATTTCTCCATTTGCTATATGCTCTTAAGACAATTTATAGAGACTTTCAGTGGTTCTTTTATGACATTTTTCACCAGTTGTTTTACTCCACAGTATCCTTGGAGCCCCTCACACTACATACTGTCATTCCAGAAGTGTTTCTATCCAAGATGTTCATGTTTATATTTTGCCATAGTTTTTTAGTTAATATTTCACATACTTGTAAAATGTGAGTATCTTCACCTCAACCTTCAAGACTGCAGTGGCAGAGGCTACGAAGAGGGGGTAGAGTTGATTAATTTAATTTCAATTTAGAAAAATGAACTCATATAAGCAATAGTTGCAGGTAAAAACTGGCATTTATGCTCTACATTTGTAGGCTCTATTTTCTTGTATTTACTTAGTTTAATATATTTGATACTAAATAGTAAAAAGCTTACTATAAAAAATACCTTTTGCCAAAATGTGTCAAAATTTTATTTTGTAGCAAATAGTCTTTTACTTAACATATATTTTATCTTTGGTACCCAGTTATTTCAGCTTCATTAAGAGAGAAAAAGGAGTCAAAGAGTAATATAGTGCCTTTGCGATTTTAAGACTAGCTCTTATTACCCTTGGAAACAGATTATAGAAATCATTCAAGCAGTATCTACAATTTTAAATGCACACAAAAAGTATATTCTTGAACTGTTTCAAAAGTTTCAACTCATAAATATTCACTGTAGAAACATACCAAACATCGAGGATTTAAAGGACATAAGAAAACAAGCAGAAAGAGTTACATTTAGTTTTGAAAATGAAAAGCAACAGAGATTTTGAAATTAAGGCCTTTACTATTAATTGTGAAAGCCAAATGTTAAATCTGAAGGACTTTTGAGGGCATACTATTAAACATAGCCCTTGTTTAAATTATATAAACTTATGATTAAATAAATTGTATTAAAGCAACTGTAATACATGTCTAAAATTCATCACTTCTTAATTATTTTACTGCATTTCACTGTCATCTATACTTGTGAGGTTACTTATATCTTTTTATCTGTATGCTGAAAATGCTATATAATAATTTGCCACTACTTATCTCATCCCAACTCCGCACTCAGCAACATCATGTTGATAGTCTGAAATTGGATGTGGCTGAAGTATTTACACCACAGAAATAAGCAAACACTAAAAATCACAGCTTGACTTTTTCTCCCTGAGCTGGTGGTTAAAATATACCTACATAGTACACATACCCAAAGAGACACATATAGAGAGAAACAGACATAAGTATATATGTTGCTAATATATCTCTATATGGAGATAAAGATAAATACAGATATTGATATAGATATGCAAATTCAGCTAGCTATATTAGCAAGGTAAATGAGTAAAAACTGAAAATTTGTCAGCAACCCAAGTTATTTTTTTAGTAAAAATGATAAAGTAAAAATAAATCCTTGTTCTAAACAAATTCAGAAACAAACATAGAGACTAACCAGTGACAACTGGTTATGCAACAGACATACTGACAATTGTGGTGTGCAATAAGCAGACCCACATCTGTGGGTATTTCCACAGGGATGTTGTAAATCCATTCATTGGCCAAACATTTACTGAGCTATTGACTACTCCCTATTAGTTTCTGTGCTAGATAAAACAATGAGTAACAAATAATGGCTATCCTTAGGGAGCTCAAATTACACAAATGGACATGGCATTCTATCAACCATATGACAAGAGACATGGGGGATGAGCTAATATTTGATGACAATCTACTATGTGACAAATATGATACTAAAATATTTGCACTATCTCACATATATTCTATATGAATTCTGACATTTAACTGACATTAATCACTTCTCCATTTTACCTATGAGATCCATGTAAGTTAAATCATATCACATTATTTAGATTTTATATCCAATCAGCTATTGACTTTTATCCATGCCTTTCATAGCTTTATGGGCTTCTCTCCTAGTAATGCTTTCTCTTGTGAAACTTATTCCATATAATTATTAAAGCAAGGTTATTCTAAGTTAAAGTAATTCATTGTGGTGATGTCTCCAGCTTGAAACATTGCTGTCTGAATGGAGAACACTAAAAAAAATAAATAAATAAAAGGCAGCTTTTAAAAATTTGGTGACAGAGCACAAACAGATTCTATAAATTATAGCAGTTTTATAAAAAGTAAATCCCAAGATAACCTCTCAGAACTATTCACATATATTTTTTCAGATAGAGTTTCACTCTTGTTACTCAGGTTGGAGCACAATGGTACAACCTTGACTCACTGCAACCTCCGTCTCCTGGGTTCAAGTGATTTTCTTGTCTCAGCCTCCCGAGTAGCTGGGATTACAGGCATGTGCCACCACGCCTGGCTAATTTTGTGTTTTTAGTAGAGACGGGGTTTCTCCATGTTAGTCAGGCTGGTCTCAAACTCCTGACCTCAGGTGATCCACCTGCCTTAGCCTCCCAAAGAGGCTGGCCCACATTTTTGAATTTATGTCTTTCAGGGTACACTGTAGAATGTAGTTAAAGAAGACAAAAGAAAAAATAAGAGGCTTTTCAATATAATATGAATTCCAGTTTATCATGATAGAAGAATATGGCATATAGGAAGTATAATGGTACCAGATACCATTATTTTATTTTATTTGTCAGTTATAACTAAATTTTAGAAAAAATAAAAATTCTAGTTTTTCAGTCTTCCAGATTGAGCACCCATTTGTCATACAATTTAATTTACCAAAATATGATGGCTACATTATGAAGTTAGACACAGTAATGTGTTTCAAATGTATAATAATCAGAAATATACCATTATTTGATTTTGCATAACATATATATAGCCCATATGTCAAAGAAAGACACAAAAATACTTTTAGTACCTAGTTGAAATGTTTGATTTAAAACATTAGTTGATCCGTGAGAAATTTAACTGAATCTAAACTTATTTACATAAACTTACATTCACTTTGGCTTATGTGATGTTTAAAAATTATTTTTTAATAAATAATTTTTATTATTTTTTTTCATTTTGATTTTATTCTTGCAGTATTGGCTGAATAGTGTTATTGTTAATAATACCTCTGAAGTGATACTTCCTGAGCTCAAATACACTTATTGTTTTAGACAACTTATGCGGCAGTTTTCATATCTGCAGATGAGGTGGGATACACTAATACCTGCTTAGTAAGCAGTCTGACAAGTTTTAAGAATTTGTTATCATGTCCAAATTAAATTTAAACCAAATTAATAGAATATACCTAATTGTGAACTGTACACACATATATCAGTGTACATAATTATCTTTTCCCCAAAAACATTTAAGTAAAGGACATAAAGTCTAAAAAGTAGACTTTGTCAGTAGACAGGCTTTTTGATGAATTGGTAGTATTCATTCTTGTTCCATAATTTTAAATAAAAATTTGTTTCATTGTATCTTTAAAAATGGATAAGTATTGGTGAGGATTTGGAAAAAAGGGAACACTTATACACTGTTTGTGGGAATGTAAATTGGCACAGCCATTATAAAAATAGTATGGAGGTTTCTCAAAAAATTAAAAATAGAATTACCATATAATCTAGCAATTTCACTGTTGAGTATTTATGAAATTAGTATCTCAAAAATATATCTACAGTCTCATATTTATTGCTGCATTATTCACAAAATCCAAGATATGGAAACAACCTGTGTTTGCCCATGGATGGATGAATAAAGAAATTATGGTATGTATGTAATGAAATATTATTCAGCTATAAAAAAGAAGGAGATCTTGCAATCGCATCAAGGTGAACTTGGAGGACATATGCTATGTGAAATAAGGCAGAAAAAATGAAAAGACAAATGTTTCATGATATTATGTGTGGAATATAAAATGTTGAATTCATAGAAGAAGGGAGTAGAATAGTGGTTGCCAGGAATAGTATAAATGGGGAGTTCTTGGTCAGAGAGTATGACATGCCAGTTATAAGATGAATAACTTCTAGAGATCTAAGGTACAGCATGGTAACTGTAGTTAATAATAATGTGTTTTATACTTGAAACTTGCAGAGGGAGTAGACCATAAGTGTTTTTATTATTAAAAAGAGATAACTATGCCAGGTGATGGATATGTTAATTATACCAAAATACTATGTTGTATGTCTTAAATATATACAATTGTTTATATTTCTCCATAATACCTCAATAAAATTTTAAAAATAAAAAAATATCCTTAAGTGATTTCAATAACATACCATTACAGCAGCTACAAAAAGGACAAACTGACATTTAGCCACAAGTCCCTGATTATCAATTGATTTTCACTATTGTTAAGTTACTGTTCTTGTATCAGAACAGGAAAATAATTCCTTTATGTTTTAATAATCCCATTTTATCCGAGAACACAGATACATAATTCCTGCTGTTAGCCTCATATATCTCAATTCTTACTGAAAATTTAATTAATCTTCAGTGATGGAAAACTATTTCCTTCTATTAACACCATCTTATTGCTGGACATCTCTAATTTCAAGAACCATTAACAAAATTTCAAATAATTTATGTCATTTAAAATAAAAGTTGAAAAAAAAACCTAAACAAATATTTTAGCATCACAACAAATGTGAACCACAGACTCATATGTGATTCTGAAACACATTTCTTAAATATGTTTGCTGTTGTGGCTGTAAAACAATCATCAATGTTGAGTGTATCAGAGACTTTAGGCAAATCTTTAGTAATAACAAATTCTATTATCTTAGTATCTTATTTCTTGCTGATACTCTCTGCCCATCCCAATAAGGAGGGGACGGCTACATAGTGTAGTCACTCAGGAAGATGAAGCAGCCAACTTTTGAGTGTTGTTGGTTGATAGGTCTGAGAGAAAACAGAGCATAGTAAAACATTCAATGGCTCTTAGAACATCTGTCTGAAAGTGACACAGTTCACTTCTCACATTTCATTGATCAGGCATGTCACATAGCCAGACTCAACTTCAAGTGGGTGGGGAAAGTGATTCCATATATCAGAAAGGAGAGGGAGGCAGAATAACTATAAAGAGCCTTAATGTCTACCACCTTCACCTTTATCAGATAACTACAACTTAACATAATATATTTAATAATAGGTACAGAGAATATATAACCTTAATGAAATTCATCATTATTAAAAATATACTTTCAGGGAGAGAGATCCAAGATGGCCGATTAACAACAGCTCAGGATTGTAGCTCCCAGTGAAAGCGCAGAGAGCGAGTGGACGCCGCACTTTCAGACGAATTTTTGTTGCCCACAGACTAGGAGATTCCCGGCGGAGGAGCC
>CAUYLG010068662.1:0-12024 GCA_963573385.1 Cacajao melanocephalus | reverse complement strand
CTGTTTACAATAGCAAAGACCTGGAACCAACCCAAATGCCCATCAATGATAGACTAGGCAAAGAAAATGTGGCACATATACACCATGGAATACTATGCGGCCATAAAAAAATGACGAGTTCTTGTCCTTTGTAGAGACATGGATGAATCTAGAAACAATCATTCTCAGCAAACTGACACAAGAATAGAAAACCAAATACCACGTTTTCACTCATAGGTGGGTGACGAACAATGAGAACACTTGGGCACAGGGAACGGAACAACGCTCACTGGGGTAAGTGGGGGGATGGAGGGGAGGGGAGAGAAGGGACAGTATGGGGCAGGGAGGATGGGGAGGGATAACACTGGCAGAAATGCCTCATATAGGCAATGGTGGGGATGGAGACAGCAAACCACCAGGGCATGTATGTACCTATGCAACAATCCTGCAGGATGCAGGATGTGCACATGTACCCCAGAGCCCAAAGTACAATAAAAAAAAGATTGGAAAAAAAATGCCAAAAGCAATTGTAACAAAAGCAAAATTTGACAAATGAGATATAAATTAAGGTAAATAGCTTCTGCACAGCAAAATAAACTATCAACAGAGTGAACAGGCAACCTACAGAATGGGAGAAATTTTTTTGCAAATTATGCATTTGACAAAGATCTAATATCCACCATCTATAAGAAACTTAAACAAATTTACAAGAAAAAAATAAACTAATCCAATGTGGGCAAAGGACATGAACATGATGCTTTTCAAAAGATGACACATATGCCCAACAATCATCTGGGAAAAAAGCCAACATCGCTAATCATTAAATAAATGCAAATCAAACCACAAAGAGACATCATCTCACACCAGTCAGAATGGCTATTATTAAAAAGTCAAAAAAATAACAGATACCGGCGAGGCTGTGGAAAAAAAAAGAACACTTACACACAGTCAGTGGGATAGTAAATTAGTTCAACCATTGTGGAAGACAGTGTGGCCATCCCTCAAGAGCTAAAAACAGAAATAACCATTTAGCCCAGCAATCCCATTACTGGATATATACTCAAAGGAACATAAATCATTCTATCATAAAGACACATGCACACGTAAGTTCACTGCAACACTATTCACAGTGGCAAAGACATGGAATCAACCTAAATGCTCATCAGCAGTAGACTGGATAAAGAAAGTGTGGTACATATACACCACGGAATGTTATGCAGCCATAAAAAAGAATGAGATCGTGTCCTATGCAAGAACAAGGATGGAGCTGGAGGCCATTATTCTTAGCAAACTAAAATAGGAACAGAAACCAAATACAAGTGTTTGCACTTATAAGTGGGACTTAAATAATGAGAACACATGGATGCATAGAGAGAAACAACACACACTAGGGCCTTTTGGAGGGTGGAGGTTAGGAGGAGGGAGAGGATCAGGACAAATAATTAATGGGTGCTAGGCTTAATAGCTGCGTGATGAAATAAATTGTACAATAAACTCCCATGGCACAAGTTTATCCATGTATCAAATCTGTACTCCTGAACTTTAAAAGTCAAGAAAAAGACAGTAGAATCTTATTTTCCCTCAATATATTTGTTTGATCAGAATAGTTTTCAAAAATTCATTTCAAACTTGAATAGCTTTAAACAGGCACATGTTCTCCAATTTGTCACGGGGCCCTTTAATATTCCAAGTATCACCCTTCACTTTGCATATTTATATCACTTGTCTACTCCTAAAGGCATTTGAATGTACAATTCTTGAACACAAACTAAACTTTCTTCCTGATAATTACATCTGCATCTTTCATTATCTAGAACAAATATTGCTAATTCACAACACATTATGGTTTGTCCAGAAAGAGTGCTGCTCCATTTGCTGGTCTCTCCCACACTCTATTCTTTCATCTACAATAATGTTAATGAAACTCTTATGATTATGTTTATAATATGTCCCTCTTCCTAACCTATTGTCAGATGCCTCAGGAGAAGTCAATCTACAAAGTTCTATAAGCATACTGTCTATCAGGGAGCTGAGCTGGGTAAAAATGTGTTGCATAAGTGATCACTATTTTACAGGTGAAAAAACAGTTTGAAGCTGGTTAAGCATATTCAATGGCATAGATTTTGTAAGGAGCAACACCACAAGTTGGTCCTGGTGTTCTAAGACCAGGATTTTCACCGATCCCTATACTATCAGGGTCTCAGAAACAAAAGGCTCATCATTCCTTTGTTCTAGTAACCTTATTCACTGCATGTAGCTGAGTCCATGTATCACAGAGCTACTGGAGCTGAACATCAGTTAACTCCATGTGACCTTTGTGGTGAAGACAACAGCAATGAAATATAAACATTCTCTCCTTCACCTTCTAAGTAGGATCCTGTGAACAATTTGGCTGTGGGGGTTCATTATTGTACGTCCATGGAGAGAAACGAAGAGGCAAGCCCCAAGAAGGGGTAGATGGTTCTAAGAAAAGAAGTAGGGGCACCTGGAGAAGAAAATATTCGGGAGTGAAGAAGTAAAAAGTTGAGAGGGGAAAAGAGGAAACCAGAATCCACTGTGTCACATGGGACTTGGTGAGGAGCATGGCTCAAGAGAATTTTTAAGAAATGTCGCTGTGTGTGGAGCTGTTTAATTTCCTGCCTCACCCCTCCCCTGGATAAAGCCTTCTTGTAGAGGACTCCATAAATATTATAAGCCTTAAGAGTCAGGTCTGTGTTTGCTTATGTTGTTTCCATGTTGCAGTGTTATGTAAAGGAAGAGCAGGAAGGCTCAGGGCCATTTGGTAGCATATTTACTTATTTTCATGTTCAATCAAACTCAAAAATTACTGTATCAGATATTAAAGCAGAGGCCCAGAGAAACGACTTGATTTGTTGAGTTGCTTTCAAAATCATGCTTTGTTTTTCAACTAGAGCCACATGAAAATAAACAGAAAGAAGTAAGATCCTCCAAGATGTAAGAAATAAATTATAAACAAGGTGATTTAAAGAAAAACTATCTTTGTGTGAAAGTTGAAAATTTCAGCCATGAAGAAGAAAGTTGTACATTTGTGTTATGGAATTTATAATCCATGTTTCATCATCTGCTTACATCCATTCCCCTTAATCAAAAGGAAAGAAAATTATGTAGATAACAAAACTCTTCATTGATACATTGAGCTATTTTTGTTCTACCAGCTTTCTCCAGTCCACCCGTTTTTGAATCAACTTAAGCTCATAGCGGAGACATACTGATACCAGTGTTTCTTGAAACCTTTCATTTGGTAAGTGATTTTTCTTCTTCTTCCCTTCCCTCCCCTCCTCTCTCTTCCCTTTCTTTTCTCTGAGACAGAATCTCACTCTGTCACTTAGGCTGGAATGCAGTGGCACAACACTGGCTCACTGCAACCTCTGCCTTCTGGATTCAAGCGATTCTCTTGCCTGAGCCTCCCAAGTAGCTGGGATTTACAGGCATGTGCCACCATTCCCAGCTAATTTTTGTGTTTTTAATAGAGATGGGGTTTCATCATGTTGGTCGGGCTGGTTTCTAACTCCTGACCTCAAGTGATCCATCCACCTGGACCTCCCAAAGTGGGATTACAGGGATGAACCACAATGTCCAGCTGATTTTCTTCTTTTAAACATTAGACAGCATAGCATGGCTGTATAAAGAGGAAATATTTTTTCACTGTAACTGAAATAATGTGTTTTTATATGTGGTTCAAAGAGGTAGAAAGAAATACTCTGAAGAAGACAAGTGCCCTCTGAAAGGCAGATGACCAAACATTTGAATCAGGCATGAACTAGTTGAAGGTATATTATGTTATGCATACATTTAAGGCTAGTGGTCTAAACTGTTCAGCAGTGTGTTAATTGTTATCTGTGTCTGACTTCTTCCACCTCTGCCATCAACTGTGTGACTGCTCAGGGATTTCAGTCTTTTTGAGTCCCTCACTTTGCAAATATACTATGTTCATTCATTGGAAGAGTCAATATTGTGCTCTGAGATATTAGTTTCTTCCTAAATTGTACTATGGATATAATGCTATCCTATTAAAATCCCAGCAAATATTTCTATAGAAATGGACACACTGATTTAAAAACGTGAATGGAAATCCAAAGGCCCTAGTATAACCAAAACAACGTTGAAAACAAAGAACACATCTAGAGGAATCAAACTACCTGATTTCAAGGCTTAATTGTAATTGGAATGATATTGGCATAATTATATATTAAACAAAGAACAGAACATGTCTCATAAATATATATCCGTATAAATATTCAATGAGAACATTTATGCTGTTTATGTGTTTGTGTACATCTATACACATGTACTATGATACAAAAGAAAATAATTTTTCAAAAACTGGGGCTGAACAATTAAATATCTATATTTAAAAAGTAAAACTGACCCTTACCTAATGCCATATATAATAATTAACTAGATATTGGTCATATGCAAAAACATAAGAAATAGAACTATAAAGCTTCTAGAAGAAAATATAGTGTAAAATCTTTCTGACATTGTAGTAGGCAAAGATTTCACAGACAGGACATGAAAGGCATGAACCATACAATTAAAAAATTGATAGAGTGGGTTTTATTGGTTTCTGGCCCTTGAAAGACACTATTAATAAAATGAAAAGACAGGACACAGATTAGGTGGGATTATATTACATACATACATATATATATATAATACTAAATAAAATATATAAATACAATCATTTTGAAAAACATATTGATATTTTATTAAAAAATTAAACATGGACTTATCAAATAATCCAGTGCTAAATGTTTACCCAAGAAAGTTGAAAGCACGTGTCCACAAAACATCTTTACTGAAAAAAATTCATCAATAAATTGATATTTGGTATATTCATTAACAAAGTATGACTTAGCGAGAAAAAGAAATAAACTATTCCCATGCAGATGAATCTAAAAAATATTAGGCTTAGCAACAGAAGCTAGCCACAAGAGAGTTCATATTGTGGCTTCATTTATATAAGGCAATATTAATCCATAGTGATAAAATTAAACAGTGGTTGCCTGGGGTGAGGGAGAAGGAGAGGAATTAATTGCAAAGGAGTATGAAGGAAATTTCTTGGGTAACAGAAATTTTCTGTTTTGATTGAGATGGTGGTTACATGATTATATCTATGTGTCCACTTACAGGAGTATATATTTAAAACTGGTGTATTTTGCTGTATACAAATTTTAATTTATTAAATGTTGTGTTTAAAAATGTAGCCACACTGCATTTCAATCCAGTAAAACAGAGGAAATAAACTTATCACTACTAGACTTTCAGCCTTTAAAGTGAGTGGACTACGTCTCTCATATCCTTAAACTTACTGTTATTACTACTCAATGGATATCTGAGCCAGACTCATGTTTAACTCAAATACAGGTATATCAGAGTAGCTGCCCTTTACTTTTATGGTGTTGAATGATGCTAGGGGAATTAGGGTACTAGTTTTTAGTTTTCCAAAATGCCATGGGTTTTGTAGTTCAAAGATTTTTTTTCATTGTATGTTATGCTCATTCTCTGATGGAGTCTCCAGGCTAGACTGTTCTGTTCAAAGTAAACTAACACCATCATGAGTCTACTGCCATTCTTGGAGAAGCTATTTTCACTAGAAGCATCAGTGGAGGTTTTACCTCTTATCTTACATACTTTTTACCCTGAAGGATAAAGGAAAATGTCACTTTTATTCACAGAATATCCTTTGCAATTTCACAGACTCTGATTATTAAATTCACATTTGCTATCTATATATTCCTTCACTGCATTTCTTAGAAAGAGTGAAGAGCCTTAGAAGTGTTTCATTTCTTTTTTTACCTTGATGTAACTAGCAATTTAGGATACTTTGCCACCCAAACAAACTGACAGCTACTGGCACTGTGGACCTAAGAGATATTGTACTTGGTGTAGTTAAAAATTGTCCAAATAAGTTATTTTCGCTGAATGGCCATTCTAATGTTGTGATTAAGCCATCAGCTTCTTTTTTGCAACAGTCCATCTAGAGAAAAAAAAGTCTTCACTTATCCCTAGGGAAACTTAACTGACTTGCTAATTTTTATGTAAGGCAGTAAGATATACCCTATAAATATATATACCTACTATGTATGCACAAAATTTAAAAAATTACAAAAAGAAAATATTGACTAAAGTTAACAACTTTTTATTGGGAACCCCTTCTTTGTCTGACATTCTACTGGATGCCAGATCGAGAAATGGTAAGACATGGCCCCATATGTAGAAACCAGATCTGGGTCTCTGCAGAGCTTGTGTAAAATATATTTGGATAATATTGGATATACCAAGATGACTTGAAGTCTGTATAGAAATCTTAGAATTAGATTAATTCTATACTCTGATTCTCTGTTCAGGCCATCACAATGATATTGATCTGATATACAAATAACTGAAGTGGAATGAGATAATCTAACCAGTAGTTTGTATCACTTACTTGTCACATCACATACCTATCTCCCAAGCTAGAATGCAGGGCCTTTCATGGTGGAAACTGAATTATTTGTTTCTATATCCACAGCCTTTAACAAAGTATCTGGCAAGGAGATAGCATTAAACTAATATTGCTGAATCAATGAGTGCTAGATTTTAATTCTAATCTGTGACGTTATGAATCGTAGTTTTTAATCTTTTCCAATTCATGGACTCCTTGGAGAACTGGAAGAAAACTGTATCTTTACAAGAGACAAATGTACATAATATAGTATTATGTAGGTTATTTTAGGGGGGCACCCTGAATCCCATCTTTGATCTATAAGCTTAGAATTTTATATAGAAATTTTAAAAATCAGAATATTCCTGCCTGAAAACTAGTAATCTATTTACCTTTCAAATTTATATATTCATAGTTACCCTTAACCTGTTAAATCTTCAAAAATTTCTTTTGGAATAAAAATTGCTCCAGAAGACTACTTTCCAAATTATACTAGTTCCATTGCCAGTTCTGCCACTAGCCACCTGTATGACTTTGGATAAATCCCATAAGTAATATGGGCTTTAGTTCCAGACCTGTAAATTTAGGACGTTGAACTAAAATTATTTCTAATGTTCCTTATGTCTCTGATATTCTCAGTTCCAAAGCATTGAAGTTCCTCTGATGAAGAAAGGAATATGTGTAATGTAAATAATGATTTTACAATCTGCCATGAGGGGGAGGCATGAAGCATCAGATGTGATGATTTAAAAATGATTTAAGTCAATTCTTTGTAGATATCTGCAGGAGTTTAAGAATCATATCTACAGCTTAGATAGATAGCAATTTTGAGGGCCCCCTTGATTTTTAATTCTTAAGGAAGCAAATGATTTTTCTCACCACTGACTATTTGCCTTTTAACATAATCTAAATATTCAGAATATCCCATCACCCAAAATTACTTCTGATATCCAAGTGTATAATAAGTTGTTCCTGGGGAAGAACAGCTGAGAAGAGCTTTAGACATTCACAGTGAAAGAAAATTATGAATTCGAGTTTGGGAAAAGGCATATAACAGAGAGAAAGAGACACCTTTCCAAAAAGGGAAACTAGAAACCAATCTTGTTTTAGAGCTTATAGAAAATAAAACTTGGGCAAGAACAGACACCAGAACCAAGGATGATATATTCTTTCTGTGAGACTGAAGTCTCTTCTTGACCTCTGATATAATATCCTACAACATCAGTGCATGCAGGGCAGTCTCCTGTTAGAGTCATCTTTTGGAAAATGCCTCTTAAATAATTTCATTCTTCATTCCAAAATCCCAGTTGCTTTACCCCTTAACAAAATAATAGAGTCTAAGCTTCTGTCTGTGTACATAATGCCAAGTGCCATCTGGCCTCAACTGACATTAATTTTTCCTGTTATCCCCAAACCGAGTGACCTATTTTAGACAAGTTAGTAATCCAAGTCCCACCAACATATCTACATATCCAAACTTGACTTCTTCTATATCATGTTCAGATCACTGTCCTTTCCATCAACATCCTATTAAACACAGAGCTCCAGTTCCAGCATTAGAAGACAAGCAATTATGATCAACCTCCTTCATGAGACTATAGCTAGAAAAAAGTATAAGGTAACATCCATTTGAAGGTACCACAGAGCTTATATAAGAAGAATGAAGAATTACAGGCCAATATCTGAAAGACAAAGAAACACCAGATAACTGAGCTTGCTTTTGCCCACGTTATCTGCCAGTTCTGCAAGAGGCTGCTGAGATACTGAGAAGCTGTTCAGAGCTCTTGACAGTCAAAGCAAAAGAGAAATATGAATTTGAGTTCAGAGCATAGAAAGGAAGGAGAAGGGGAAGACTTACCAAAAGGGGTGAACTAGAAATCAACCCTGAAATCAACCACCTTACCAAAAGGGGTGTGGACTAGAAATCAACCCTGTTTATGAGCCTTAAGCCCAGGCATATCATTTCCAATCCTAATTTGATTAAGATGATCTGATGATTTTGAGAAACAAAAGTGAATCCTCTGCAAAGGATGATAAGACAGAAAACAAAATTTTGGGTTCACATCATCTCTAAGTCTTCCATATACTACCCTGAACCCTATTTTTAAAATTAGCAGCTATTGAGCGAGAGAACATTTTATAAAGTCAAGAAAAACAACATATGATAGAAATAAACCCATAAGAGACCTTCATAATAGACTCATATGACATAGATTTTAAGTTAACTAAATAAATTCAAAAAATAGATTGGGGTATTCTAAAAAAATAGAAAAGGTGAACTCATTAAAATTCTAAAAATGAAAAATAACATGGTAGAGAGATAAAATGAAAAGCAGATTAGACAGAACAAAGGGGAGATTTAATTAATTTCAAGAAAAATCAGAGAAAAGGACTAGATCCAAGATGGCCAATTAGACACAACTCCAGTGCACAACACCCAGTGAGAGAGACACAGAATTCCAGAGATCTCCTAGCTCCAACCAAGGTACCAGGTGCATTTCAACGGGCCTGGTCTGATGGCGAGGAAAGCCCACTCGGGGCAGACTGAGGTGGGGAGGGGTGCTGCTTCACCCAGAGCACTCCAGTCCAGATATAGCGCTTCCCCCAAAGCCTCAGCAATACACAGAACAGGGGGTCTTTGCCAGTCAAGAGCCGGGAATTACAAGCCCAGAGTTGAGTAAGAGCCTGAGGACTGAGCTATCACCCCCACCCCCGGCCCGGAGAGAGAGGGAGCTGTAAGCGGGAGCAGCAAGGCAGGCCCATACCCCGTGACCAGAGAGAGGAAGCTGAAAGGGGGAGATGGCCAGGTGCAGCTGGGCCGGTCCCTACCCTCCCCCACAAACCCCAGAAGGCTGAAGCTCTGACTCTAGTGGGTTGCGCAGCCAGTTCCACAGTCTGAAAAGAACCCTGAATGATCCAGCCCAGTGGAGGAAGGGCACAACCCACCACTGGAGGGGTGGGACTGGGCTACATGTTTTAACAAAAAACACAGGAAGCCTACCAGCAATGGAACGGCTTTCTTGACAACCCAGCAGTGCCTACAGTTCAGCAGATGAGGCAGGCCTAAGCTCCCAGTATAAACAACAAAGACACAGGAAGCTTCCCTAGTAACCTGAAGGAGTCCCAAGAAACCCAGTAGCCCCTCCACAGGCAGACAAGCGACCTCATCAAGCAGCTCCCTGACAACACAGCCAGGTAAAACCACAAAGATGGGAAAAAAACAGTGCAAAAAAGATGAAACCATCAAAGACCAGAACACCTCTTCTCCTTCAAGAGATCAGAACTCCTCAACAACACAGGATCACAATTTGACTGAGGAGTGCGACGAATTGACAGAAACAGCCTTCAGAAGGTGGATAATAACAAACTTTTCTGAGCTAAAGGAACATGTTCTAACTCAATTCAAAGAAACCAAAAACCTTGAAAAAAGGTTAGATGAAATGCTAACTAGAATAAACAGCTTAGAGAAGAAAATAAATGACTTGATGGAGTTGAAAAACACAGCACGAGAACTACATGAAGCAAACACAAGTTTTAATAGCCGAATCGATCAAGCAGAAGAAAGGATATCAGAGATAGAAGATTAACTCAATGAAATAAAAAGAGAAGGGAAGACAAGAGAAAAAAGAGTGAAAAGAAATGAAGAAAGCCTCCAAGAAATATGGGATTATGTGAAAGGACCTAATCTATGCTTGATCGGTGTACCTGAATATGATGGGGAGAATGAATCTAAGCTGGAAAACACGCTCCAGAATATTATCCAGGAGAACTTCCCAAGCCTAGCAAGGCAGTCCAAATTTCAAATTCAAGAAATACAGAGAACTCCATAAAGATATTCCTCAAGAAGAGCAACCCCAAGGCACATAATTGTCAGATTCACCAGGGTCGAAATGAAGGAAAAAATGCTAAGGGCAGCCAGAGAGAAAGGTCAGGTCACCCACAGAGGGAAGCCAATCAGACTCACAGCAGATCTCTCAGCAGAAACCCTACAAACCAGAAGAGAGCAGGGGCTGATATTCAACATCCTTAAAGAAAAGAACTTTCAACCCATAATCTCATATCCAGCCAAACTAAGCCTCATAAGTGAAGGAGAAATAAAATCCTTTATGGACAAGCAATTATTGAGTGATTTTGTCACCACCAGACCTGCCTTACAAGAGCTCCTGAAAGAAACACTAACCAAGGAAAGGAACAAGTACCAGTCACTGCAAAAGCAAACCGGTTGGCAAAGACCAAAAATGCAATGAAGTAAATGAGTCAACTAATGGGAAAGAAAACCAGCCAGTAACAAAATGGCAGGATCAAACTCACACATAACAATATTAACATTGAATGTAAATGGTCTAAATGCCTCAATCAAAAGACACAGACTGGCAAACTGTATAAAAATTCATAATCCATCAGTGTGCTGTATTCAGGAAACCCGTCCCACATGCAAAGACACACATAGCCTCAAAATAAAGGGATGGAAGAAGATTTATCAAGCAAATGGAGAACAAAAAAAAGCCGGGGTTGCAATCCTAGTCTCTGATAAAATGGACTTCAAACCAACAAAGATCAAAGGAGACAAAGAAGGACACTACATAATGGTAAAAGGATCAATCCAACAGGAAGAGCTAACTATCCTAAATATATATGCCCCCAACACAGGAGCACCCAGATACATAAAGCAAGTTCTCAATGACCTAAAATGAGATTTAGATTCCCATACAATAATAGTGGGAGACTTCAACACTCCACTGACAATATTAGACAGATCAATGAGACAGAAAATTTACAAGGATATCCAGGACTTTAATGCAGAGCTGGACGAAGCAGACCTAATAGACGTATACAGAACACTCCACCCCAAATCCACAGAATATACATTTTTCTTAGTACCACATTGCACTTACTCTAAAATCGACCACATCATTGGAAGCAAATCACTCCTCAGCAAATGCAAAAGAACAGAAATCATAGCAAACAGTCTATCAGACCACAGTGCAATCAGACTAGAACTCAGGATCAAGAAACACACTCAAACCCGCATAACCACTTGGAAACTGAACAACTTGCTTCTGAGTGTCAACTGGATAAACAATGAAATGAAGGCAGAAATAAAGATGTTCTTTGAAACCAACTAGAATTCCTGGGACACCTTTAAAGCAGTGTTGAGAGGGAAATTTATAGCAATAAATGCCCACCAGAGAAAAGATCTAAAATCAACACCCTATCATCAAAATGAAAAGAGCTAGAGGAGTAAGATCAAAAAAACTCAAAAGCTAGCAGAAGTCAAGAAATAACTAAGATCAGAGCAGAACTGAAGGAGATAGAGACACAAAAAATCCTTCAAAAAATCAATAATCCAGGAGCTGGTTTTTTGAAAACAGCAACAAAATAGACAGACTGTTAGCCAGGTTAATAAACAAGAAAGGGAGAAGAACCAAATAGAAGCAATAGAAAATGATAAAGGGGATATCACCACTGATCCCAGGAAATACAAACTATCATCAGAGATTACTACAAACAGCTCTACTCACATAAACCAGGAAATCAGGAAGAAATGGATAAATTCCTAGACACTTGTACTCTATCAAGACTAAACTGGGAGGAAG